>JACMZG010000184.1:0-15750 GCA_018340805.1 Microvelia longipes | reverse complement strand
AACTAACAAAGTTCATCATCACAATGTGATGGCATACCCGAACAGTCTCCAAATTTATTCAAATTCATATTATTATTCATATTCTAAATAAAAAATTAATAAAATATTATAAAAAAAATTTCCTTACTCCTTAAAAAGTTCACTTGATTTCTAAAAAGTTTTTGTAAAAGTGATAATTGTCATATTTGTCATACAATAAATCAATAAAATCTATGTTGTCATGGTAATATTTCAAATTTAAATTTAGTTGTCATGGTAATATTTGTGTTGTCATGGTAATATTTGTGTTGTCATGGTTATGACAATTAAATATATTACGTTGTGGTATTTTAAATTAATTTTATTTTTATTTTTTAAAAATATATTACGTTGTGGTATTTTAAATTAATTTATTTTTTATTTTTTATTTTATTTATTTATTATTTTGACCTAATTAAAAGACAAATAAAAACTAGATTTTTTTAATACATGTATTTTTTCCCCAACACAATTACATATAACAATAACAAACACACACAATATGTACAATTCAACCATAATAAAGCTGACAAATCAGTTACAATAAGCAGTAATGTCCACAGTAAAATGTAAATGGATATTGAATCTTCATATTTTTTACTTGGATTTCTCTTAATTGAATCATTCGTAACATTGTTTCGAATTCGTTTCTTTCTTGTGATCTAAAATTAAAGTAAATTAGTAATTTATCGTATTAAATTTACTTTAATCTTTTCAACCGGTAATTGTTTTGACTGTTCAGCATTAATTTCTTTGGTTAATTTCATTTTCTTCTGTGTTGGTTTATCTACATGTGAACGTTTCCTCAATTTCTTCAATACTTTTTCCCATCCTAATGCTCCTGGTAATGGGAATAATAGTGGCTCCGTCATGTCCTTCAATGCTTTCATATAATTGAAATTATCCATCTTTGATGCTTTCTTTAACCCTTTTTTCAATTCCTTCAGTTTCCATTGTCTCTCTGCTTGTTCTATCGAATTCCAAAATAAAGATTGTTTCTCCATTTGTTTAATAAAAATGTGATTTAAAATGATGAGTGATTAATGTTTATATAGTTATTTTACTTGTGCAAATAAGCCTTATTGATTGTATATGGTTTAGTTCGTGTGTGTATATCTTTTTTATGTATGTATTAAACCATATAGAAACCAAATAAAACAATAATTATGACACACATATAACAAAATCCGTTATTTGTACAAAGTTTAAGAAAAGGTTGATGATAAAAGGTACTGGAAAAAAAATGTGAGTGTCCCATATGGCATTTTTCTGTACCTTTTTCCGTAATCCATGATCCGATCCAGCCTCAGGAGGAAGAAGATATGAATAAAGTAATTTAATTACTATTTTAAATATATTTAATTATTTTTATTTTAGATGCAGCAAAAAATCAAGAAAAAAACAAATAAATAATATATATATGTATATGTATGTATAAATGTTATTATATGTTATAAAAATAAATGTTATTATATCATATTGTCTTTTTCTTTATTTATTTTAAAATGGCATGCGCATGTTAAGTACATGTTGTCAGCATGTCATACAAACATTTAACGGATATTCATACAATTAATCATATATTCCTAAAGAGGACAGGCATTCGTTCACATATCAAATTTTGTTTCTTGATGTTTCTTCAAACACATTTTATTTTCAAACTGTGCATTTCTTTCTGTAATTGCAGATGTTGTGAGCAACTAATAGGTAATGATTGTAACACAAACATTATTTGAAATGAGACAATAATTGGTAGTAACGTTGTTAGAATCTACCATCTTGCTCATGTATAACTCGTCTCGATAATTTTTATTCTTACTATTTGTAAGCAATAGTATCGAGTTTTTAAATCTTTTCAATGCTTCCTTTTGCGAACTGCTTACAGGTATATTACCATTAATAATATTTCTGATAATTTCCACTAAATCGTCAACAACAAAGGTTGGAAATGATTTCAACATATTTCTTCTCAGTATTCTTGGCGATTTGATTAATACAGTAAAAAATAGAATACTTCTATCTAACTTCATTTTAATCTAAATATATACATACTAGCGGATTGTTTATGGTGATATATATTTATTACATATCATTAAAATAATTTATAAGATTAGAGATATTAAGAGAATTATTACATAAATTTACTAGAAGTGTACAAATTATTACAAAATTTACAGAAGTGTATAAAATATTACATAAATTTATGTATATTACAAAAATTTACCAGAAGTGTATAAAATCAAAATTTACTAGAAGTGCAAAGATTTCAAATTCCATGTAAAACATAGGGAAAATTAATAAAAATTTTACCAGAAGTGTACAAATTATTACAAAAATTTACTAGAAGTGTACAAATTATAACAAAAATTTACCAGAAGTGTACAAAATTATTACAAAATTTTACTAGAAGTGTACAAATTATACAAAATTTACTAGAAGTGTAGAAGTGTACAAATTTATTACAAAAATTTACCAGAAGTGTACAAATTACAAATTTACCAGAAGTGTACAAATTATTACAAAAAATTTACTAGTGTACAAATTATTACAAAATTTACTAGAAGTGTGTACAATTATTTATTTACCAGAAGTGTACAATTATTACAAAAATTTACTAGAAGTGTACAAATTATTACAAAAATTTACTAGAAGTGTACAAATATTACAAAAATTTACTACAAATTATTACAAAAATTACCAGAAGTGTACAAATTATTACAAGTGTACAAATTATTACAAAAAATTTACTAGAAGTGTACAAATTATTACAAAAATTTACTAGAAGTGTACAAATTATTACAAAAATTAGAAGTGTACAAAATTATTACAAAAATTTACTAGAAGTGTACAAATTATTACAAAAATTTACTAGAAGTGTACAAATTATTACAAAAATTACTAGAAGTGTACAAATTATTAACAAAAATTTACTAAAAGTGTACAATATTACAAAATTTACTAGAAGTGTACAAATTATTACAAAAATTTACAGAAGTGTACAAATTATTACAAAAATTTACTAAAGTAAATTTAATAATAATTATATAAAAAAAATATTAATAATATTTATAAAATAACTAATAAATATCAATTACAAAAACATTACAGAAGTGTACAAATATTACAAAATTTACTAGAAGTGTACAAATTATTACAAAAATCTACCAGAAGTGTACAAATACTTTACTAGAAGTGTACAAATTTATTAACAAAATTTACTATAAGTGTACAGATTATTACTGACATTTACCAGGAAGTGTATAAAATATTACAGAAATTTACTAGAAGTCGCAAAAGATTTTTCAAATGACCATGTAAAACATAGGAAAAATTAATAAAATTTTACCAAGAAGTGTACAAATTATTACAAAATTTACTAGAAACAAAAATCTTACAAAAATTTACTAGAAGTGTACAAATTATACAAAAAATTTTACTATAAGTGTACAATTATTACAGAAATTTACCAGAAGTGTACAAATTATTACAAAAATTTACTAGAAGTGTACAAATTATTAGGTTGAGTAAAAGTCTTTTCGGTAATTTAAAGAAAAATTGAAAGTCATTTTTTTATTATTACAAAACATTTTAATCAACAATGTATGCACCATTTAAGTCAACGACCTTTTGCCATCTGCCAGGTAATTTAAAAATTCCATCCTTCCAGAAAGTTTCTGATTTTCGATCGATAAAGTACCAGGTGCTTTTGGCAATCCTCTAAAGAATTGAATTTTTTCCATGAAGGGAATTCTGCAAGCTTCGGAATAAATAAAAATCTGATGGTGCCAAGTCTGGTGAGTAAGGTGGGTGGGACAAAAAATATCCCAGCCAAATTCAATTAACTTTTTTCGTGTCTGTAAAGAAACGTGTGGTCTTGCGTTATCTTGTTGAATGACTACACCAAGTTTATTGCTCAATCTCGGTCTCTTTTCCTCGATTGCTGCCTTCAACTTATCCAACTGGGCACAGTACTTGATGGAATCGATTGTTTCACGTTCTTTAAGCAATTCATAGTATATAATTCCTTTCCAGTCCCACCATATACACAGCATAACCTTTTTAGGGTGAAAACTTTTCACTGCTGTCGTTGATGGCTGTTCATCACGCTTTCCCCAAACCTTTTTGCGCCGTACATTATTAAATAAAATCCATTTTTCATCACCCGTAATAATTCTTTTGAGAAATGGGCTTTCCTGATTCCGATTGAGCAATGAACTACAGATTGATAATCTGTCGATTAAATTCTTTTCATTCAAATGATGTGGCAACCAAATATCATAACGAGACACATAACCCATCTTAAGCAAGTGGTTGGAAATGGTTTTTTGGGATACATTGACAATAGCTGCAATATCACGTGTTGTGTAATATGGGTTTTCCTTAATCAAATCTTCTATGCGTTCAATTTCTGTCAACAATGGCCTTCCTGAGCGTGCACCATCTTCACATGTGGTATCACCGTCACGAAACTTTTGAAACCACTTCTGACATACCGTTCACTCACGGCATTTTCCCCAACACGTCACAAATTTTCTTTTTGGTTTGCGTTGCATTTCTTCCTTTACAGAAATAAAAATAACATTAAACAGCGAAAATATTGATTTTTGTCTTCCATGTTTTCCCTATAATTTCAACTCATAGAAATATTTTTTTAAAAAATTACTTACTTTTAATGAGCGCGCTAGTTTGATTATTATAACAAATATATAATTATCAAATTTTTAAATTAATTAGACTTGAAATATTTTGATTATTAGATCAATGCAAAAATACGAAAAGACTTTTTTACTCAACCCGATATTACAAAAAATTTACTAGAAGTGTACAAATATTACAAATCTACAAGAAGTGTACAAAATTATTTACCAAAAATTTACTAGAAGTGTACAAATTATTACAAAATTACTATTAGTGTACAAATAATTACAAAAATCTAAAGTGTACAAATTATTACAAAATTTTTACTAGAAGTGTACAAATTATTACAAAATTTACTAGAAGTGTACAAATTATAGAAAATTACTATAAGTGTAGATTATTACAAAAATTTACCAGAATGTACAAATTATTACAAAATTTACTAGAAGTACAAATTAATTACAAAAATTTATAGAAGTGTAAAAAAAATTACAAAAATACAGAAGTTTACAAATTATTACAAAATTTACTAGAAGTGTACAAATTATACAAAAATTTACTAGAAGTGTACAAATTATTACAAAAATCTACCAGAAGTGTACAAATTATTACAAAATTTTACTAGAAGTGTCAAATTATTAACAAAATTACTAGAAGTGTAAAAATTATTACAAAAATTACTAGAAGTGTAAAAATATACAAAAACTATCCAGAAGTGTAACAAATTATTACAAATTTACTAGAGTGTACAAATTATTAAAATTTACTAAATGTACAAATTATTACAAAAATTTACTAAAAGTGTAAAATTACAAAATTTACTAGAAGTGTAAAATACAAAATTTTACCACTGTACAAATATACAAAAAATTTACTAGAAGTGTACAAATTATTACAAGTGTACAATTATTAATTTACTAGAAGTGTACAAATTATTAACAAAAATTTACTAGAAGTGTACAAATTATTACAAAAATCTTACCAGAAGTTACAAATTACAAAATTTACTAGAAGTGTAACAAATTATTACAAAAATTTACTAGAAGTGTAAAAATTATTTACAAAATTTACTATAAGTGTACAAATTATTACAATTTACCAGAAGTGTACAAATTATTACAAAAATTACCAGAGTTAATAAAATTTACAGAAATTTACTAGAAGTCGCAAAGATTTTCAAAATTCCATGTAAACATAGGAAAAATTAATAAAAATTTACCAAGAAGTGTAAAAATATTACAAAAATTTACTTCAAATTATTCAAAAATTTACTAGAAGTGTACAAATTATTACAAAAATTTTACTATGTTAAATTATTACAGAAATTTACCAGAAGTGTACAATTATTACAGAATTTACCAGAAGTGTACAAAATTATTACAAATTTACTAGAAGTGTACAAATTATTACAAAAATTTACAGAAGTGTACAAATTATTACAAAAATTACTAGAAGTGTACAAATTATTACAAAAATTTACTAGAAGTGACAAATTATTACAAAAATTTACACAGAATTATTACAGAAATTTACCAGAAGTGTACAAATTATTACAAAATTTACTAGAAGTGTACAAATATACAAAAATTTACAGAAGTGTACAAATTATTACAAAATTTTACTAGACAATTATTACAGAAATTTACCAGAAGTGTACAAATTATTACAAAAATTTACTAGAAGTGTACAAATTATTACAAAAATTTACTAGAAGTGTACAAATTATTACAAAAATTTACTAGAAGTGTACAAATTATTACAAAAATTTACTAGAAGTGTACAAATTATTACAAAAATTACCAGAAGTTACAAAATTATTACAAAATTTACTAGAAGTGTACAAATTATTACAAAAATTTACTAGAAGTGTACAAAATTACAGAAATTTACTAGAAGTGTACAAATTATTACAAAAATTTACCAGAAACAAATTTATTACAGAATTTACCAGAAGTGAAGTGTAAAATTACAATTTACCAGAAGTAATAAAATATTACATAAATTTACCAGAAGTCAAATTTACAGAAGTCGCAAAGATTTCAAATTCCCATGTAAAACATAGGGAAAATTAATAAAAATTTACCAGAAGTCGCAAAACATTTCTAAATATTTACCAGAAGTGTAAAATATTACAAAAAATTTACTAGAAGTGTACAAATATTACAAAAATTTACTAGAAGTGTACAAGTTATTACAAATATTACTAAAAGTGTACAAATTATTACAAAATTTACTAGAAGTGTAACAAATTTTACAAAATTTACCAGAAATGTACAAATTATTACGAAATTACTAGAAGTACAAAATATTACAGAAGTTATAAAAATATTAATAATTTACCAGAAGTATATTAATTTACATAAATTAACGCAGAAGTAACATATTACATAAATTTACCAGAAATATATAAAATATTACATAAATTAACCAGAATCGCAAAGATTTCAATTCCCATGTAAAACATAGGAAAATTACTAACATTTCCGAAGTCGCAAAAATTTTAAATATTACTCAAAAAATTATACAAAAATTACAAAGTGTACAAATTTATTATAAAAAATTTACTAAAAGTGTAAAATGTATTACAAATATTTATCTAGAAGTTACAAATTACAATTTACAGAAGTGTACAAATTTTTACAAAAATTTTACAGAAATGTACGAAATTTCCGATTTACTAGTATAAGAAATTTACATAAATTTACCAGAAGTATATAAAATGTATTAAAAATTACACAAAGTATATAAAAGTATTACATAATTACAGAAGTATATAAATTATACAAATTTACCAGAAGTCGCAAAGACTTTCAAATTCCCATGTAAAACATAGGGAAAATTAATAAAAAATTTACCCGAAGTCGCAAAACATTTCTAAATATTTACCAGAAGTGTAAAATTATTACAAAAATTTACTAGAAGTGTACAAATATATTAAAAATTTACTAGAAGTGTACAAATTATTACAAAATTTACTAGAAGTGTACAAATTATTACAGAAAGAAGTGTACAAATTATTACAAAATTTACAGAATGTACAAATTATTACAGAAATTTACTAGAAGTGTACAAATTATTACATAAATTTACCAGAGTGTAAAATATTACATAAATTTACCAGAAGTATAAAATATTACATAAATTTACCAGAAGTATATAAAATATTACATAAATTTACCAGAAGTCCAAAGATTTCAAATTCCCATGTAAAACATAGGGAAAATTAATAAAAAATTTACCAGAAGTCGCAAAACATTTCTAAATATTTACCAGAAGTGTACAAATTATTACAAAAATTTACTAGAAGTGTACAAAGATGTACAAATTATTACAAAATTTACTAGAACCTAAAGTGTACAAATTATTACAAAAATTTACCAGAAGTACAAATTATTACAAAATTTACTAGAAGTCTATAAAATATTACATAATTTACTAGATATTATGTAATTATTATAAATTTACTATAAGTTTACTAGAAGTCATGGAAATTTTAAATTAATACATGTAATATACCTAATGAAATCATTACAATACCGTAGAAAAAAACCATCACTGACATTAAATTTACATTGAAAAAACAAATAGAGTTAATAAATTCACAATAAGTATAGTCATTATTCTTATAAAATATTCTCATTGCATACATTTATTTATATAGATTAACAGACTTTATATAGAATTATACATATAATATATCCTATACAGTCAATAAATACCTATAAAATCACTATAAGTCTATTGAAATACATATATATCCCTATAAAATACATATAAAATATATATAATATCCCTATAGTTCTGTAATCTATTAAAAGTACTTATACTTTATTACATACTTATAAAAAATAACTTTTATTTACTTATTAATTAGTTAGAATTTATTAAAAAGAAAATAAAAAGACATAAAACATTTTTCAATCATTTTTCAATCAGAAATTTATGGCCCTAAAGAGGACCGGTAATCATTCTCACAATAATAAATTAAAATGTAAAACATTTCCTCGTCTTCTTCTGAAAACCTCCACCATTCCCGATCTTCAACTTTAGGTGGATCATACACATATTCATCCTCGTCATCCTGCACCCATCGGAGGTCACGAACAAATGGTTCTTCTTTTATTTTTCTCCATCTTCCATCTTCATATCCATCCATATCTCATGTCATCCATCGTCAATCTCCATGTCAATTATTAAATAATTTGATTCATATTTTAAAGTAAATATATATATAATTACCTGGCTATATATACAGTTTTTAAAAAATCAATAAATTTAAATTTAAATTTCAAATTTTAGTAATTGCTAGGCAAATTTAATAATTGCTATGCAAATTTAATATTTTTAATAATATAATAAGATTAATTATTTGTTAAATAATGACATAAATTATAGAGGCATTACAAAATTGCAACATCTTACATAAAATACACAAAAAAGCAGCAAGCATGGCAAGCTAGCAAAAAACAAAATTGCAACCATCTTATAAAATCCCTATAATATACCTATATTTATTATATAACATTCTATAATTCTAATAAATCTCTATGTAACCATTTAAATACATATAATATCCTTATGAAATCCCTATATAACCAATGAAATTACATATAATATCTTATGAAATACTTGCAAAATCGATAGTTTCGTTTCACACACACACAACCCTATAGAGTTATTGAATACATACAAACATATGCTTGAATTCTATTAGTTGTTCATATCTCGGCCATCTTAATTGATATGATTGGTTGATTTGATTGGCTGATTGATTTGATTGGTTGATATATTTGTATAAAAGAAGATACTTATCAAATAAATTCACTTTTTTCACAATGTCAGAACTCGAGGATTTCAGAATATAAGTATTTTTCAGAATACAAGAATATTGCAGAAATGGGATTCTATTATGGTAAGTCAATTTTTTTTACTTATTATTTTAATTAATTTTCCTTTTTAGGCTTGACAAGTAGAATATTAAATGAATTGTTTCCGGAACTGAAGAAGAATTCAAGATCATGGATCCAGACCAGTATTGGGAAACAATACTGTCAAGATTTTCCTCAATCAGCTTCGATGATATATTTAAAGAAACTATGGATCAAGTTGAATTCGACTTTCCGAAGGACAGAAACAGAACAATATGATATGCTGAAGGAAAACATTATGGAATGTCTTGATGCCCATGAATTTATAATGTAATATTGTTATTTTGTAATTAAAAATTAAAAACTTAAAAAACTTAAATTAAAAAAAAAAACTTAAAAAAAAAAAACTTAATTTAAAAAAAAAATTAAAAAATTTAATTTACAAAAAAAAAAAAAAAATTAAAAAAAATTAAAAAAAAAAAAAACAATTTAATTTACAAAAATTAAAAAAATTTAAAAAAATTTAAAAAAAAAATAAAAAATAAAAAAATAAACTAATAAAAAAAAAAAAAAAAAAATTAAAAATATATACATATACCATAAAATGATTGCAATATAATATACTCCATGAAAATACACACAAAAATGGCGATCAACCCTAACAATGAAAAAAACAAACAAAAAATGAATGCAAAAATCGAATCAAGTGGCGAATCCAAGCATGGAAAAAAAATCAAATGGCAAAAATGGAAAATCCAAGATGGCGAATCCAAGATGGCGAATCCAAGATGGCGAATCCAATATGGCTTCCAAAATGGGGAATCCAAATGAATCCAAGATGGCGAATTCAAAATGGCGAATCAAATGGCAATCCAAATGGCCCAAGATGCGATCCAAAATGTATGATGCGTCATCAGTTGCTAGTAATATATCGGGTTGCCATGGATACCTTTTAAATATAGGTAAACAACCTACCCCATCCAGGGTATCCCCACCTATCCCCAGGGTATCCCCCCTATCCCCCTATCCGATCCTCCCTATCCTACTTTGATCCGAATCTGATCCTACCTTTGATCCTACCTTGACTTGATCCTATCTGATCTCTGATCCTACTTGAATCTAATCTTGATCTGTATCGATTGAATTTAGACCACCGGGAACTTGCAGCTGGAATTCAAGTTTTATGATGACGTCATCGTTTGCCTAGTAACCATATATTTGCCTTGGATACACACACACACAGTATTTCCTCTATAAATGTATTCCTCCCATATGATATTTGAATCCGCCAAACAAAATTTGAAATTCCCGCCAAAACAAAATTTGAAATTCCGCCAAAACAAAATATTGAAATTCCCTCAAACAAAAATTTTGAATTCCGCCAAACAAAATTTGAATTCCCGCCAAACGAAATTTGAAGCCAAACAAAATTGAAATTCCCGCCAACGAAAATTTAAATTTCCCTCCAAACATATACCTTGTACCTACAGTAAATAAATTTCCAATTACTACACACACACACGTTAAAATTTCCATACACACATACACGCATACACATTATACACACATACACTTGGTATTTCCCTCCATATATACATGTATTCCAAACAAAATTTGAATTTCCCGCCAAACAAAATTTGAATTTCCCGCAAACGAAATTGAAATTCCGCAAACGAAACGAACAATAAAAAATTTCCCCCACACACCAATTTCTGACTTACACGCATATAAATTCACCACACACACAATTTATATCCATCAACTTGTACCCCAAAAATTTGAATTTCCCCAAAAAAAATCGCCAAACAAATTATTTGAAATTTCGCCAAATGATATTTAAATTTCCTCCAAACATATACCTTGTACCTACAGTATATAAATTTCCAATTATACACACACACACATATAAAATTTCCTATGATACACACATACACGCATACACACATATCATACACACATACTCGGATTAAAATTTTCAATCATACATAGATATTTCTTATATATTTCCAAATGACCTTGAGAGTGGCGCCCCACACCACTTTTTAAATAATTTATATCTTTTTCACCTAACATCGGAAAAATATGACTCATAGCTTATCTGATTCCCATCTTTCCTCTTTCTTCTAAAATTATATTGGCTCGAAAAAATAAATTTTGACAAAGATATACTACTTACAATCTCTCTTGACCATTATCGATTTTAAAAATCAATAGTCCACCAATCAACTTGGCTATCTTTTTCATCCTCTTCCTACTTTCCCTCTATCCAACAAACTCCCATCGAAATCCATCCAATACATCAAAAGTTATTAAGCTTCAAACACAAATGCGATAACTCATCATGAGCGTGCAGTGAGCTTATATGGTTTTTGGAAATCTATCCATCCTAGGCCATAGTTACCTTAAGCAATGTATATATCGAATTGAAATCCTAGTTCAACCACATAAAAAAAGTTTCGAAAAAATCAATACACACACACACAGAAATTATCTGTCGCGAATTTTTAATAATCAATATATCTTTTTGCACTTGACATTTAGCACTTTTATTTTTTCACTATAATTTGCACCTGCACTTTCCAAACACACACATTGCACTTTGCACTTTAATTTGCACTTTGCACTTTAAAATAAAATTTAAAAAAATATTTTAAAAAATTAAAAATTTAAAAATTTAAAAAATATTTTAAAAAATTTAAAAAATTATTCTATTCATTAAAACAAAATAATAAAAAAATTTTAAAAAAAATAATTTTTAAAAAATAAAAAAAATAAAAAAAAAAAAAGATAAATAAATAAAATAAATAATTTTTCTATTCATTAAAACAAAATAATAAATTAAAAAATCCGATCAAAAATGATCCGATCAAAAAATCAATCAAAAATCGATAAAAAAAAATCCACGATAACTCATATATAAATATGACCGGTGTAATGTTTTTTCGCGAGGGGGGGGCCCCCACCGTCCATGCGCCCTATCCTCTATGTAGTTCAATAAAATCTAATATAATAATAACATAATAATATAATAATAATATATAATAAATAATAATAATATAATAATAATATAAAATAATAATAATAATATAATAATAATATATACATAATAATAGTTTTTATATTTCAAACAGATTTTTCACATGGTACAGTTTACGATATGGCTTATAAAAAGAAAGGATATACATCCGTAGTAACCGATACTTATTATTTTTTTGTAATTTGTCTATTGTATCGACCATTATTTTTTCCAGTGAGTAGAATTTGCTATTTCTATTTTACCCCTTTTTTATTTGTATTTAGAATTGATTAAAGGTTAGAGTTATTTCAGCTCACCTGGATATTGCTACTACACAGATATTTTTCGACTTTTGGTTGGACTTATTTGGTTTATATTTACATCTTATCTTGGAAAAAGGATGTCACAGTAACGAGTAATGAAAGTTTCACAAATCATCACATTCAAGACTTTGTCTATAGAAAATTTATAATAAATCTTGTACTTATGAATTTTTAAATTTTTTGTGAACAATTATACCAAAATACACTTTGTAACGTTAAAATAAAATAAAAAAAACTTAAATCAGCTGCAAGAGCAAATATCATATTATTATGAAAATAATTTACTGTCTTATGTCAGTAAAACGTTATCATATTTATTTAACATGATATTAAGGACTTGCTAATATGTTGGTAAATATTTTGTTCCGGGAACAAATTTATCTTGTCATAAATTAAAAGCTTCGATCAAAATGTTTTATTTTTTCTTATTTGTCTACATTTTCGATAACTGTAAGTTTCAGGGATTTAACTTTTGATTTTATTCGAATTTCTATTGGGTAATTATTTTTAATTAATAAATTACATGGTTTTAGTAAATCTAAAATTTTATTTCTGTAACCATACCGAAAGAAATGTGAGTGTTATAAAACGAATAATGAACTTAAAGATGATTTGAAGGAAACAAACTATGTAACTATGTGGCTTAAAGTTACAGGCAATGCAAGGGAAAAGAGGCGTTGCAAAAAGAACGCTACCAGCATGAACGAACTCAGAGCACCATTGTGAAAATCGATGTTCCATATGGGGAAAAATGACATTCTTACGAAAAAATACTATACCAATTTGGGAAAACGCTAGAATTTTGACAACAGAGGTAAAACAGCAGGTTTTAGAACAAGAAAGTAAAAGCAGTTCAACCGAAGAGAGGAAACAAATACCGAAGCTATGGATGGGATAGCACATTCCAAAACAAAGATGGATGACAGAAATAATAATGGATATAGACAAAAGAGCAGATCAGATATGTCACACACAATAATAGAAGATGACGACTACATATCGAGAGGAGATCAGTTTATTCTTACTATTGTTGGGCTTCCGGCCTTTTGCTAAGATAGTGTTGACGTGGCTTGGTTAACAAATGTCTTTGCTCGAATTGTTTCTTCTCGACTATCTTATTCTGCTGGCTTACTTTTATCCTTGGTTGTTCGATACCAACAAACAAGTCGGAATCAACACCTAACTACCTGTTTTAATTCTCCAAGGGATGAATGACTGGAAAACCTCAGAAATAGGTGCTCTTTTAGTCTTCAGCGATCCAAAACAGACAAAATTTTTTTTACAAAAAAAACTGTTATTCCCGTCGTCGACTCAACAACATTTTCTCTTATGTTGAGATAAAATTTAATATTGAAATATTATGCCAAGAATTCTGAGTTTAAGTATTCTAAGCTTTTAGTAGTGATGATAATCATAATTGACTGCATCTAAACTTAATATATTTACACTATATAACTGATAGAGTTGTAAATATACTATATAGTTGTTGGCTGAACACCAACATAGAGAACCATTTAGAATGAAAAAAGTGGTTTGAGAAAAGAAAAGGAGCAATAATCGAGAGCATCCGAACGAAATACAGAATAACAAGAGTAACGACTAAATTATATATTTTATTTATATAATATACTCTATGTTAAGAAGTGAATATACTTCCCTGAATCAATTAGCGAAAGAACTTAAATTGCAAAGAATAATAGGTTCGTTATTATTCCATTATTATTATTATTATAC
The DNA here is from genome assembly GCA_018340805.1 of Microvelia longipes. Taxonomy (NCBI): domain Eukaryota; kingdom Metazoa; phylum Arthropoda; class Insecta; order Hemiptera; family Veliidae; genus Microvelia; species Microvelia longipes. The sequence continues at coordinate 1,153 of JACMZG010000184.1, read as the reverse complement.
TACTTACTATTATTATTGGTCGTTAGTATTAAAATCAATAGTAAAGGAGAAATTTTCAAGAAAATGAGCTTGAGAGCATCAATGAAATAATTAATTATTAAATAATAGCTTAATTTAAATATTGGAAAATAGAAGAAACCCGGTATAAAACGATAAAAAAATGATTACGCCGCGTAGTTTTTGTTTTATTATTGTTCAAGATTAAAATTATTATTTTTGGTTAAAATATTAGTAATTTTTAAGTAATAGAGTCACAGAGGCACAAATTTGTTTAGAGAAAGTAATAGACTAAAGGAATTTAGAATATGTAAAGAAAGATCCAAATTATCTCATATTATTATTTATATGTTATATGATATTTATAAAATTATTCAAAATATTAATGTAATAAGTGACGGTGCATGACAAGAGGCATTGAGAGAACCTTGTCATCAAATAAAATTTTAAACGTACAGCTATTTGACGTGCTTGAAATATTTATGATGCCAAAATTCTGTCCGGTCATGTTCAGTCGTTCAACATATACCACAAGACAGTAGCGAATATTCAAAAGATACTAGGATCCCGATGTACAGCGAAAGATCACAACCACTAGCGGCAATGATGCGACTCGACCATCAAAACAATTATTCGAGGACGAACGAATACTGATCAACATCCTGCAAATCCTAAGGACTATTGAATAGACAGTAACAGAGAAAATTAAGTATATAAGTCAGTTGAGTCTTTCGGTGAAGACAGACACAAAATTGAGATATCATTTTGACAAACAAATGCAACTTAATTTTGATTAAAAATTCTAGGCATAATTTTGTGACAAAGATTTTAGAACCGTTATCCAAGCGATTAATTATTTTGCAGGATACATTGGGAAGATTAGTAATTTTAGTGAAGAATCTACAAGAGGAACAATTGATAATATATTTGTTGTCAAGAAACAGATCGAAAGTTTAATCAAGAAGTAAACCTTCATTTTATCTTTTTCATCATTCATGTATTTCGATTATTTAAATTTTATATGACGATACACCCGCAACCATTTTCGTCAATTTAGGTGATGCACTGTGTTTAATATCTTTGAAAGATTCTAAGTATTTTTTAATCAATCTTGGCGATGATAACATACTTTTGAATTATTTTATTGACATGATTT
>JACMZG010000183.1:16021-40763 GCA_018340805.1 Microvelia longipes | reverse complement strand
ATTGTCTATGTTATTAAGGATCGCTTCTTAGCTTTCTAGCTTATGATCAAAAGTGTAAGAACTGTTCTCCAGTTATAATCTCTTGAGAACATGGTCAAAAAGACCTATATTGAGATTAAATTTATTTTTCAACATGGTAGACGCTTTAAGCTTGCCTAGCTCTTGCCGTGTGGACCTACATTGCATTACAGTTTGGTCTGCTTGTTTAAACAAAAATAAAAAAATTGCCAAAAATTTTAGGTGAAATACTAATAATTCACTTTGGGTTACCCGTCAAGTTACGTCAGGGTTACGTCAGGGTTACGTCAGAGTTACGTCAGAGTTACGTCACGGTTACGTCGTCACGGTTACGTCACGACGTCACGGTTACGTCAGAGATAGGGTTTCCAGTGAAAAAATGAAAAAATTTTACTTTTTCAATTTTCAGCTGTATAACTTGATTTCGAATATTGAAAATGTCAACATCATTGAATTTGTACGCCACTCTTATTAGAGAACTAAATAAATTTTAAATTTGAAAAAAAGAAAAATGTTTCCTGAGAAATCAACGATAAATGCGGCAACCTAAAAATCAAAAATCAATTATTCTGATTGATATTTCTGAATCATTTGTCATAATCAAATTATATACGTTATGTTTTGTGCATTTATGTAAAAAAAGTTTGCGAAAAAATCAAAGATTTTCGTAAAAATGAAAGTGAAAATTTGTGAAAAAATCGATTTTTTATTGGAAAAAAAGTGGCAATTTATTTTCGAGTGAAATTGATATCAAAGTTCATGAAATTCATTGAGGATTCTAATGGTGGTACAATGTCACGCGTGGAGATAGTCTATGAATGGACCGATCGATAAATCAATATAATATAGGAAAAATGTTAAATTGATGATTTTATTTGGAAATTTTGAGAAATAATTGCTCAAAACGCTATCCCGATTTTGTTTCGACTCGGGAGCTGTGGTTTATCAAAAAAAATTGTCTTTGTTTAAGTATCGCTTCTAGCTTTCTAGCTATGATCAAAAGTGTAAGAACTGTTCTTCTCAGTTTAATCTCTGAGAACATGGTCAAAGACCTATATTGAGATTAAATTTATTTTTTCAACATGGTAGACGCTTTAAGGCTTGCCTAGCTCTGCCGTAGTGGACCTTACATTGCATTACAGTTTGGTCTGCTTGTTTAAACAAAAAATAAAAAATTGCCCAAAATTTAGGTGAAATACTAATAATTCACTTTGGGTTACGTCAAGGTTACGTCAGGGTTTACGTCAGGGTTACGTCAGAGTTACGTCAGAGTTACGAGTACGTCACGGTTACGTCACGGTTACGTCACGGTTACGTCAGAGTTAGGGTTTCCAGTGAAAAATGAAAAATTTTACTTTTTCAATTTTCAGCTGTATAACTTGATTTCGAATATTGAAAATGTCAACAATCATTGAATTTGTACGCCACTCTTATTAGAGAACTTAAATAAATTTTAAATTTGAAAAAAAGAAAATGTTTCCTGGAGAAATCAACGATAAATGCGGCAACCTAAAAATCAAAAATCAATTATTCTGATTGATATTTTCTGAAATCATTTGTCATAATCAAATTATATACGTTATGTTTTGTGCATTTATGTAAAAAAAGTTGCGAAAAAATCAAAGGATTTTCGTAAAAATGAAAGTGAAAATTTGTGAAAAATCGATTTTTTATTGGAAAAAAAGTGGCAATTTATTTTCGAGTGAAATTGATATCAAAGTTCATGAAATTCATTGAGGATTCTAATGGTGGTACATGTCACGCGTGGAGATAGTCTATGAATGGACCGATCGATAAATCAATATAATATAGGAAAAATGTTAAATTGATGATTTTATTGGAAATTTTGAGAAATAAATTGCTCAAAACGCTATCCCGATTTTGTTTCGACTCGGGAGCTGTGGTTTATCAAAAAAATTGTCTTTGTTTAAGTATCGCTTCTAGCTTTCTAGCTATGATCAAAAGTGTAAGAACTGTTCTTCTCAGTTTAATCTCTGAGAACATGGTCAAAGACCTATATTGAGATTAAATTTATTTTTTCAACATGGTAGACGCTTTAAGGCTTGCCTAGCTCTGCCGTAGTGGACCTTACATTGCATTACAGTTTGGTCTGCTTGTTTAAACAAAAAATAAAAAATTGCCAAAAATTTAGGTGAAATACTAATAATTCACTTTGGGTTACGTCAAGGTTACGTCAGGGTTACGTCAGGGTTACGTCAGAGTTACGTCAGAGTTACGTCAGTTACGTCACGGTTACGTTTACGTCACGGTTACGTCACGGTTACGTCAGAGTTAGGGTTTCCAGTGAAAAAATGAAAAATTTTACTTTTTCAATTTTCAGCTGTATAACTTGATTTCGAATATTGAAAATGTCAACAATCATTGAATTTGTACGCCACTCTTATTAGAGAACTTAAATAAATTTTAAATTTGAAAAAAGAAAAATGTTTCCTGGAGAAATCAACGATAAATGCGGCAACCTAAAAATCAAAAATCAATTATTCTGATTGATATTTTCTGAAATCATTTGTCATAATCAAATTATATACGTTATGTTTTGTGCATTTATGTAAAAAAAGTTGCGAAAAAATCAAAGGATTTTCGTAAAAATGAAAGTGAAAATTTGTGAAAAAATCGATTTTTTATTGGAAAAAAAGTGGCAATTTATTTTCGAGTGAAATTGATATCAAAGTTCATGAAATTCATTGAGGATTCTAATGGTGGTACATGTCACGCGTGGAGATAGTCTATGAATGGACCGATCGATAAATCAATATAATATAGGAAAAATGTTAAATTGATGATTTTATTGGAAATTTTGAGAAATAAATTGCTCAAAACGCTATCCCGATTTTGTTTCGACTCGGGAGCTGTGGTTTATCAAAAAAATTGTCTTTGTTTAAGTATCGCTTCTAGCTTTCTAGCTATGATCAAAAGTGTAAGAACTGTTCTTCTCAGTTTAATCTCTGAGAACATGGTCAAAGACCTATATTGAGATTAAATTTATTTTTTCAACATGGTAGACGCTTTAAGGCTTGCCTAGCTCTGCCGTAGTGGACCTTACATTGCATTACAGTTTGGTCTGCTTGTTTAAACAAAAAATAAAAAATTGCCAAAATTTAGGTGAAATACTAATAATTCACTTTGGGTTACGTCAAGGTTACGTCAGGGTTACGTCAGGGTTACGTCAGGTTACGTCAGAGTTACGTCACGTCACGGTTACGTCGGTTACGTCACGGTTACGTCACGGTTACGTCAGAGTTAGGGTTTCCAGTGAAAAAATGAAAAATTTTACTTTTTCAATTTTCAGCTGTATAACTTGATTTCGAATATTGAAAATGTCAACAATCATTGAATTTGTACGCCACTCTTATTAGAGAACTTAAATAAATTTTAAATTTGAAAAAAAGAAAAATGTTTCCTGGAGAAATCAACGATAAATGCGGCAACCTAAAAAATCAAAAAATCAATTATTCTGATTGATATTTTCTGAAATCATTTGTCATAATCAAATTATATACGTTATGTTTTGTGCATTTATGTAAAAAAAGTTGCGAAAAAATCAAAGGATTTTCGTAAAAATGAAAGTGAAAATTTGTGAAAAAATCGATTTTTTATTGGAAAAAAGTGGCAATTTATTTTCGAGTGAAATTGATATCAAAGTTCATGAAATTCATTGAGGATTCTAATGGTGGTACATGTCACGCGTGGAGATAGTCTATGAATGGACCGATCGATAAATCATATAATATAGGAAAAATGTTAAATTGATGATTTTATTGGAAATTTTGAGAAATAAATTGCTCAAAACGCTATCCGATTTTGTTTCGACTCGGGAGCTGTGGTTTATCAAAAAAAATTGTCTTTGTTTAAGTATCGCTTCTAGCTTTCTAGCTATGATCAAAAGTGTAAGAACTGTTCTTCTCAGTTTAATCTCTGAGAACATGGTCAAAGACCTATATTGAGATTAAATTTATTTTTTCAACATGGTAGACGCTTTAAGGCTTGCCTAGCTCTGCCGTAGTGGACCTTACATTGCATTACAGTTTGGTCTGCTTGTTTAAACAAAAAATAAAAAATTGCCAAAAATTTAGGTGAAATACTAATAATTCACTTTGGGTTACGTCAAGGTTACGTCAGGGTTACGTCAGGGTTACGTCAGAGTTACGTCAGAGTTACGTCACGGTTACGTTCACGGTTACGTCACGGTTACGTCACGGTTACGTCAGAGTTAGGGTTTCCAGTGAAAAAATGAAAAATTTTACTTTTTCAATTTTCAGCTGTATAACTTGATTTCGAATATTGAAAATGTCAACAATCATTGAATTTGTACGCCACTCTTATTAGAGAACTTAAATAAATTTTAAATTTGAAAAAAGAAAAATGTTTCCTGGAGAAATCAACGATAAATGCGGCAACCTAAAAATCAAAAATCAATTATTCTGATTGATATTTTCTGAAATCATTTGTCATAATCAAATTATATACGTTATGTTTTGTGCATTTATGTAAAAAAAGTTGCGAAAAAATCAAAGGATTTTCGTAAAAATGAAAGTGAAAATTTGTGAAAAAATCGATTTTTTATTGGAAAAAAAGTGGCAATTTATTTTCGAGTGAAATTGATATCAAAGTTCATGAAATTCATTGAGGATTCTAATGGTGGTACATGTCACGCGTGGAGATAGTCTATGAATGGACCGATCGATAAATCAATATAATATAGGAAAAATGTTAAATTGATGATTTTATTGGAAATTTTGAGAAATAAATTGCTCAAAACGCTATCCCGATTTTGTTTCGACTCGGGAGCTGTGGTTTATCAAAAAAATTGTCTTTGTTTAAGTATCGCTTCTAGCTTTCTAGCTATGATCAAAAGTGTAAGAACTGTTCTTCTCAGTTTAATCTCTGAGAACATGGTCAAAGACCTATATTGAGATTAAATTTATTTTTTCAACATGGTAGACGCTTTAAGGCTTGCCTAGCTCTGCCGTAGTGGACCTTACATTGCATTACAGTTTGGTCTGCTTGTTTAAACAAAAAATAAAAAATTGCCAAAAAATTTAGGTGAAATACTAATAATTCACTTTGGGTTACGTCAAGGTTACGTCAGGGTTACGTCAGGGTTACGTCAGTTACGTCAGAGTTACGTCAGTTACGTCACGGTTACGTCACGGTTACGTTACGTCACGGTTACGTCAGAGTTAGGGTTTCCAGTGAAAAAATGAAAAATTTTACTTTTTCAATTTTCAGCTGTATAACTTGATTTCGAATATTGAAAATGTCAACAATCATTGAATTTGTACGCCACTCTTATTAGAGAACTTAAATAAATTTTAAATTTGAAAAAAGAAAAATGTTTCCTGAGAAATCAACGATAAATGCGGCAACCTAAAAATCAAAAAATCAATTATTCTGATTGATATTTTCTGAAATCATTTGTCATAATCAAATTATATACGTTATGTTTTGTGCATTTATGTAAAAAAAGTTGCGAAAAAATCAAAGGATTTTCGTAAAAATGAAAGTGAAAATTTGTGAAAAAATCGATTTTTTATTGGAAAAAAAGTGGCAATTTATTTTCGAGTGAAATTGATATCAAAGTTCATGAAATTCATTGAGGATTCTAATGGTGGTACATGTCACGCGTGGAGATAGTCTATGAATGGACCGATCGATAAATCATATAATATAGGAAAAATGTTAAATTGATGATTTTATTGGAAATTTTGAGAAATAAATTGCTCAAAACGCTATCCCGATTTTGTTTCGACTCGGAGCTGTGGTTTATCAAAAAAATTGTCTTTGTTTAAGTATCGCTTCTAGCTTTCTAGCTATGATCAAAAGTGTAAGAACTGTTCTTCTCAGTTTAATCTCTGAGAACATGGTCAAAGACCTATATTGAGATTAAATTTATTTTTTCAACATGGTAGACGCTTTAAGGCTTGCCTAGCTCTGCCGTAGTGGACCTTACATTGCATTACAGTTTGGTCTGCTTGTTTAAACAAAAAATAAAAAATTGCCAAAAATTTAGGTGAAATACTAATAATTCACTTTGGGTTACGTCAAGGTTACGTCAGGGGTACGTCAGGGTTACGTCAGAGTTACGTCAGAGTTACGTCACGGTTACGTCACGGTTACGTCACGGTTACGTCACGGTTACGTCAGAGTAGGGTTTCCAGTGAAAAAATGAAAAATTTTACTTTTTCAATTTTCAGCTGTATAACTTGATTTCGAATATTGAAAATGTCAACAATCATTGAATTTGTACGCCACTCTTATTAGAGAACTTAAATAAATTTTAAATTTGAAAAAAGAAAAATGTTTCCTGGAGAAATCAACGATAAATGCGGCAACCTAAAAATCAAAAATCAATTATTCTGATTGATATTTTCTGAAATCATTTGTCATAATCAAATTATATACGTTATGTTTTGTGCATTTATGTAAAAAAAGTTGCGAAAAAATCAAAGGATTTTCGTAAAAATGAAAGTGAAAATTTGTGAAAAAATCGATTTTTTATTGGAAAAAAAGTGGCAATTTATTTTCGAGTGAAATTGATATCAAAGTTCATGAAATTCATTGAGGATTCTAATGGTGGTACATGTCACGCGTGGAGATAGTCTATGAATGGACCGATCGATAAATCAATATAATATAGGAAAAATGTTAAATTGATGATTTTATTGGAAATTTTGAGAAATAAATTGCTCAAAACGCTATCCCGATTTTGTTTCGACTCGGGAGCTGTGGTTTATCAAAAAAATTGTCTTTGTTTAAGTATCGCTTCTAGCTTTCTAGCTATGATCAAAAGTGTAAGAACTGTTCTTCTCAGTTTAATCTCTGAGAACATGGTCAAAGACCTATATTGAGATTAAATTTATTTTTTCAACATGGTAGACGCTTTAAGGCTTGCCTAGCTCTGCCGTAGTGGACCTTACATTGCATTACAGTTTGGTCTGCTTGTTTAAACAAAAAATAAAAAATTGCCAAAAATTTAGGTGAAATACTAATAATTCACTTTGGGTTACGTCAAGGTTACGTCAGGGTTACGTCAGGTTACGTCGTCAGTTACGTCAGGTTACGTCACGGTTACGGTTACGTCACGGTTACGTCACGGTTACGTCAGAGTTAGGGTTTCCAGTGAAAAAATGAAAAATTTTACTTTTTCAATTTTCAGCTGTATAACTTGATTTCGAATATTGAAAATGTCAACAATCATTGAATTTGTACGCCACTCTTATTAGAGAACTTAAATAAATTTTAAATTTGAAAAAAGAAAAATGTTTCCTGGAGAAATCAACGATAAATGCGGCAACCTAAAAATCAAAAATCAATTATTCTGATTGATATTTTCTGAAATCATTTGTCATAATCAAATTATATACGTTATGTTTTGTGCATTTATGTAAAAAAAGTTGCGAAAAAATCAAAGGATTTTCGTAAAAATGAAAGTGAAAATTTGTGAAAAAATCGATTTTTTATTGGAAAAAAAGTGGCAATTTATTTTCGAGTGAAATTGATATCAAAGTTCATGAAATTCATTGAGGATTCTAATGGTGGTACATGTCACGCGTGGAGATAGTCTATGAATGGACCGATCGATAAATCAATATAATATAGGAAAAATGTTAAATTGATGATTTTATTGGAAATTTTGAGAAATAAATTGCTCAAAACGCTATCCCGATTTTTTTCGACTCGGGAGCTGTGGTTTATCAAAAAAATTGTCTTTGTTTAAGTATCGCTTCTAGCTTTCTAGCTATGATCAAAAGTGTAAGAACTGTTCTTCTCAGTTTAATCTCTGAGAACATGGTCAAAGACCTATATTGAGATAAATTTATTTTTTCAACATGGTAGACGCTTTAAGGCTTGCCTAGCTCTGCCGTAGTGGACCTTACATTGCATTACAGTTTGGTCTGCTTGTTTAAACAAAAAATAAAAAATTGCCAAAATTTAGGTGAAATACTAATAATTCACTTTGGGTTACGTCAAGGTTACGTCAGGGTTACGTCAGGGTTACGTCAGAGTTACGTCAGAGTTACGTCACGGTTACGTCACGGTTACGGTTACGTCAGTTACGTCAGAGTTAGGGTTTCCAGTGAAAAAATGAAAAATTTTACTTTTCAATTTTCAGCTGTATAACTTGATTTCGAATATTGAAAATGTCAACAATCATTGAATTTGTACGCCACTCTTATTAGAGAACTTAAATAAATTTTAAATTTGAAAAAAGAAAAATGTTTCCTGGAGAAATCAACGATAATGCGGCAACCTAAAAATCAAAAAATCAATTATTCTGATTGATATTTTCTGAAATCATTTGTCATAATCAAATTATATACGTTATGTTTTGTGCATTTATGTAAAAAAAGTTGCGAAAAAATCAAAGGATTTTCGTAAAAATGAAAGTGAAAATTTGTGAAAAAATCGATTTTATTGGAAAAAAAGTGGCAATTTATTTTCGAGTGAAATTGATATCAAAGTTCATGAAATTCATTGAGGATTCTAATGGTGGTACATGTCACGCGTGGAGATAGTCTATGAATGGACCGATCGATAAATCAATATAATATAGGAAAATGTTAAATTGATGATTTTATTGGAAATTTTGAGAAATAAATTGCTCAAAACGCTATCCCGATTTTGTTTCGACTCGGGAGCTGTGGTTTATCAAAAAAATTGTCTTTGTTTAAGTATCGCTTCTAGCTTTCTAGCTATGATCAAAAGTGTAAGAACTGTTCTTCTCAGTTTAATCTCTGAGAACATGGTCAAAGACCTATATTGAGATTAAATTTATTTTTTCAACATGGTAGACGCTTTAAGGCTTGCCTAGCTCTGCCGTAGTGGACCTTACATTGCATTACAGTTTGGTCTGCTTGTTTAAACAAAAAATAAAAAATTGCCAAAAATTTAGGTGAAATACTAATAATTCACTTTGGGTTACGTCAAGGGTTACGTCAGGGTTACGTCAGGGTTACGTCAGAGTTACGTCAGTTACGTCACGGGTTACGTCAGGTTACGTCACGGTTACGTCACGGTTACGTCAGTTAGGGTTTCCAGTGAAAAAATGAAAAATTTTACTTTTTCAATTTTCAGCTGTATAACTTGATTTCGAATATTGAAAATGTCAACAATCATTGAATTTGTACGCCACTCTTATTAGAGAACTTAAATAAATTTTAAATTTGAAAAAAGAAAAATGTTTCCTGGAGAAATCAACGATAAATGCGGCAACCTAAAAATCAAAAAATCAATTATTCTGATTGATATTTTCTGAAATCATTTGTCATAATCAAATTATATACGTTATGTTTTGTGCATTTATGTAAAAAAGTTGCGAAAAAATCAAAGGATTTTCGTAAAAATGAAAGTGAAAATTTGTGAAAAAATCGATTTTTTATTGGAAAAAAAGTGGCAATTTATTTTCGAGTGAAATTGATATCAAAGTTCATGAAATTCATTGAGGATTCTAATGGTGGTACATGTCACGCGTGGAGATAGTCTATGAATGGACCGATCGATAAATCAATATAATATAGGAAAAATGTTAAATTGATGATTTTATTGGAAATTTTGAGAAATAAATTGCTCAAAACGCTATCCCGATTTTGTTTCGACTCGGGAGCTGTGGTTTATCAAAAAATTGTCTTTGTTTAAGTATCGCTTCTAGCTTTCTAGCTATGATCAAAAGTGTAAGAACTGTTCTTCTCAGTTTAATCTCTGAGAACATGGTCAAAGACCTATATTGAGATTAAATTTATTTTTTCAACATGGTAGACGCTTTAAGGCTTGCCTAGCTCTGCCGTAGTGGACCTTACATTGCATTACAGTTTGGTCTGCTTGTTTAAACAAAAAATAAAAAATTGCCAAAAATTTAGGTGAAATACTAATAATTCACTTTGGGTTACGTCAAGGTTACGTCAGGGTTACGTCAGGGTTACGTCAGAGTTACGTCAGAGTTACGTCAGTTACGTTACGTCACGGTTACGTCACGGTTACGTCACGGTTACGTCAGAGTTAGGGTTTCCAGTGAAAAAATGAAAAATTTTACTTTTTCAATTTTCAGCTGTATAACTTGATTTCGAATATTGAAAATGTCAACAATCATTGAATTTGTACGCCACTCTTATTAGAGAACTTAAATAAATTTTAAATTTGAAAAAAGAAAAATGTTTCCTGGAGAAATCAACGATAAATGCGGCAACCTAAAAATCAAAAATCAATTATTCTGATTGATATTTTCTGAAATCATTTGTCATAATCAAATTATATACGTTATGTTTTGTGCATTTATGTAAAAAAAGTTGCGAAAAAATCAAAGGATTTTCGTAAAAATGAAAGTGAAAATTTGTGAAAAAATCGATTTTTTATTGGAAAAAAAGTGGCAATTTATTTTCGAGTGAAATTGATATCAAAGTTCATGAAATTCATTGAGGATTCTAATGGTGGTACATGTCACGCGTGGAGATAGTCTATGAATGGACCGATCGATAAATCAATATAATATAGGAAAAATGTTAAATTGATGATTTTATTGGAAATTTTGAGAAATAAATTGCTCAAAACGCTATCCCGATTTTGTTTCGACTCGGGAGCTGTGGTTTATCAAAAAAATTGTCTTTGTTTAAGTATCGCTTCTAGCTTTCTAGCTATGATCAAAAGTGTAAGAACTGTTCTTCTCAGTTTAATCTCTGAGAACATGGTCAAAGACCTATATTGAGATTAAATTTATTTTTTCAACATGGTAGACGCTTTAAGGCTTGCCTAGCTCTGCCGTAGTGGACCTTACATTGCATTACAGTTTGGTCTGCTTGTTTAAACAAAAAATAAAAAATTGCCAAAATTTAGGTGAAATACTAATAATTCACTTTGGGTTACGTCAAGGTTACGTCAGGGTTACGTCAGGGTTACGTCAGAGTTACGTCAGAGTTACGTCACGGTTACGTCACGGTTACGTCACGGTTACGTCAAGTCAGAGTTAGGGTTTCCAGTGAAAAATGAAAAATTTTACTTTTTCAATTTTCAGCTGTATAACTTGATTTCGAATATTGAAAATGTCAACAATCATTGAATTTGTACGCCACTCTTATTAGAGAACTTAAATAAATTTTAATTTGAAAAAAAGAAAAATGTTTCCTGGAGAAATCAACGATAAATGCGGCAACCTAAAAATCAAAAAATCAATTATTCTGATTGATATTTTCTGAAATCATTTGTCATAATCAAATTATATACGTTATGTTTTGTGCATTTATGTAAAAAAAGTTGCGAAAAAATCAAAGGATTTTCGTAAAAATGAAAGTGAAAATTTGTGAAAAAATCGATTTTTTATTGGAAAAAAAGTGGCAATTTATTTTCGAGTGAAATTGATATCAAAGTTCATGAAATTCATTGAGGATTCTAATGGTGGTACATGTCACGCGTGGATAGTCTATGAATGGACCGATCGATAAATCAATATAATATAGGAAAAATGTTAAATTGATGATTTTATTGGAAATTTTGAGAAATAAATTGCTCAAAACGCTATCCCGATTTTGTTTCGACTCGGGAGCTGTGGTTTATCAAAAAAATTGTCTTTGTTTAAGTATCGCTTCTAGCTTTCTAGCTATGATCAAAAGTGTAAGAACTGTTCTTCTCAGTTTAATCTCTGAGAACATGGTCAAAGACCTATATTGAGATTAAATTTATTTTTTCAACATGGTAGACGCTTTAAGGCTTGCCTAGCTCTGCCGTAGTGGACCTTACATTGCATTACAGTTTGGTCTGCTTGTTTAAACAAAAAATAAAAAATTGCCAAAAATTTAGGTGAAATACTAATAATTCACTTTGGGTTACGTCAAGGTTACGTCAGGGTTACGTCAGGGTTACGTCAGGTTACGTCAGAGTTACGTCAGGTTACGTCACGGTTACGTCACGGTTACGTCACGGTTACGTCACGGTTACGTCAGAGTTAGGGTTTCCAGTGAAAAAATGAAAAATTTTACTTTTTCAATTTTCAGCTGTATAACTTGATTTCGAATATTGAAAATGTCAACAATCATTGAATTTGTACGCCACTCTTATTAGAGAACTTAAATAAATTTTAAATTTGAAAAAAAGAAAAATGTTTCCTGGAGAAATCAACGATAAATGCGGCAACCTAAAAATCAAAAATCAATTATTCTGATTGATATTTTCTGAAATCATTTGTCATAATCAAATATATACGTTATGTTTTGTGCATTTATGTAAAAAAAGTTGCGAAAAAATCAAAGGATTTTCGTAAAAATGAAAGTGAAAATTTGTGAAAAAATCGATTTTTTATTGGAAAAAAAGTGGCAATTTATTTTCGAGTGAAATTGATATCAAAGTTCATGAAATTCATTGAGGATTCTAATGGTGGTACATGTCACGCGTGGAGATAGTCTATGAATGGACCGATCGATAAATCAATATAATATAGGAAAAATGTTAAATTGATGATTTTATTGGAAATTTTGAGAAATAAATTGCTCAAAACGCTATCCCGATTTTGTTTCGACTCGGGAGCTGTGGTTTATCAAAAAAATTGTCTTGTTTAAGTATCGCTTCTAGCTTTCTAGCTATGATCAAAAGTGTAAGAACTGTTCTTCTCAGTTTAATCTCTGAGAACATGGTCAAAGACCTATATTGAGATTAAATTTATTTTTTCAACATGGTAGACGCTTTAAGGCTTGCCTAGCTCTGCCGTAGTGGACCTTACATTGCATTACAGTTTGGTCTGCTTGTTTAAACAAAAAATAAAAAATTGCCAAAAATTTAGGTGAAATACTAATAATTCACTTTGGGTTACGTCAAGGTTACGTCAGGGTTACGTCAGGGTTACGTCAGGGTTACGTCAGAGTTACGTCAGAGTTACGTCACGGTTACGTCACGGTTACGTCACGGTTACGTCAGAGTTAGGGTTTCCAGTGAAAAAATGAAAAATTTTACTTTTTCAATTTTCAGCTGTATAACTTGATTTCGAATATTGAAAATGTCAACAATCATTGAATTTGTACGCCACTCTTATTAGAGAACTTAAATAAATTTTAAATTTGAAAAAAAGAAAATGTTTCCTGGAGAAATCAACGATAAATGCGGCAACCTAAAAATCAAAAAATCAATTATTCTGATTGATATTTTCTGAAATCATTTGTCATAATCAAATTATATACGTTATGTTTTGTGCATTTATGTAAAAAAAGTTGCGAAAAAATCAAAGGATTTTCGTAAAAATGAAAGTGAAAATTTGTGAAAAAATCGATTTTTTATTGGAAAAAAAGTGGCAATTTATTTTCGAGTGAAATTGATATCAAAGTTCATGAAATTCATTGAGGATTCTAATGGTGGTACATGTCACGCGTGGAGATAGTCTATGAATGGACCGATCGATAAATCAATATAATATAGGAAAAATGTTAAATTGATGATTTTATTGGAAATTTTGAGAAATAAATTGCTCAAAACGCTATCCCGATTTTGTTTCGACTCGGGAGCTGTGGTTTATCAAAAAATTGTCTTTGTTTAAGTATCGCTTCTAGCTTTCTAGCTATGATCAAAAGTGTAAGAACTGTTCTTCTCAGTTTAATCTCTGAGAACATGGTCAAAGACCTATATTGAGATTAAATTTATTTTTTCAACATGGTAGACGCTTTAAGGCTTGCCTAGCTCTGCCGTAGTGGACCTTACATTGCATTACAGTTTGGTCTGCTTGTTTAAACAAAAAATAAAAAATTGCCAAAAATTTAGGTGAAATACTAATAATTCACTTTGGGTTACGTCAAGGTTACGTCAGGGGTTCAGGGTTACGTCAGGGTTACGTCAGAGTTACGTCAGAGTTACGTCACGGTTACGTCACGGTTACGTCACGGTTACGTCAGAGTTAGGGTTTCCAGTGAAAAAATGAAAAATTTTACTTTTTCAATTTTCAGCTGTATAACTTGATTTCGAATATTGAAAATGTCAACAATCATTGAATTTGTACGCCACTCTTATTAGAGAACTTAAATAAATTTTAAATTTGAAAAAAAGAAAAATGTTTCCTGGAGAAATCAACGATAAATGCGGCAACCTAAAAATCAAAAAATCAATTATTCTGATTGATATTTTCTGAAATCATTTGTCATAATCAAATTATATACGTTATGTTTGTGCATTTATGTAAAAAAAGTTGCGAAAAAATCAAAGGATTTTCGTAAAAATGAAAGTGAAAATTTGTGAAAAAATCGATTTTTTATTGGAAAAAAAGTGGCAATTTATTTTCGAGTGAAATTGATATCAAAGTTCATGAAATTCATTGAGGATTCTAATGGTGGTACATGTCACGCGTGGAGATAGTCTATGAATGGACCGATCGATAAATCAATATAATATAGGAAAAATGTTAAATTGATGATTTTATTGGAAATTTTGAGAAATAAATTGCTCAAAACGCTATCCCGATTTTGTTTCGACTCGGGAGCTGTGGTTTATCAAAAAAATTGTCTTTGTTTAAGTATCGCTTCTAGCTTTCTAGCTATGATCAAAAGTGTAAGAACTGTTCTTCTCAGTTTAATCTCTGAGAACATGGTCAAAGACCTATATTGAGATTAAATTTATTTTTTCAACATGGTAGACGCTTTAAGGCTTGCCTAGCTCTGCCGTAGTGGACCTTACATTGCATTACAGTTTGGTCTGCTTGTTTAAACAAAAAATAAAAAATTGCCAAAAATTTAGGTGAAATACTAATAATTCACTTTGGGTTACGTCAAGGTTACGTCAGGGTTACGTCAGGGTTACGTCAGGGGGTTACGTCAGAGTTACGTCAGAGTTACGTCACGGTTACGTCACGGTTACGTCACGGTTACGTCAGAGTTAGGGTTTCCAGTGAAAAAATGAAAAATTTTACTTTTTCAATTTTCAGCTGTATAACTTGATTTCGAATATTGAAAATGTCAACAATCATTGAATTTGTACGCCACTCTTATTAGAGAACTTAAATAAATTTTAAATTTGAAAAAAAGAAAAATGTTTCCTGGAGAAAATCAACGATAAATGCGGCAACCTAAAAATCAAAAAATCAATTATTCTGATTGATATTTTCTGAAATCATTTGTCATAATCAAATTATATACGTTATGTTTGTGCATTTATGTAAAAAAAGTTGCGAAAAAATCAAAGGATTTTCGTAAAAATGAAAGTGAAAATTTGTGAAAAAATCGATTTTTTATTGGAAAAAAAGTGGCAATTTATTTTCGAGTGAAATTGATATCAAAGTTCATGAAATTCATTGAGGATTCTAATGGTGGTACATGTCACGCGTGGAGATAGTCTATGAATGGACCGATCGATAAATCAAATAATATAGGAAAAATGTTAAATTGATGATTTTATTGGAAATTTTGAGAAATAAATTGCTCAAAACGCTATCCCGATTTTGTTTCGACTCGGGAGCTGTGGTTTATCAAAAAAATTGTCTTTGTTTAAGTATCGCTTCTAGCTTTCTAGCTATGATCAAAAGTGTAAGAACTGTTCTTCTCAGTTTAATCTCTGAGAACATGGTCAAAGACCTATATTGAGATTAAATTTATTTTTTCAACATGGTAGACGCTTTAAGGCTTGCCTAGCTCTGCCGTAGTGGACCTTACATTGCATTACAGTTTGGTCTGCTTGTTTAAACAAAAAATAAAAAATTGCCAAAAATTTAGGTGAAATACTAATAATTCACTTTGGGTTACGTCAAGGTTACGTCAGGGTTACGTCAGGTTACGTCAGGGTTACGTCAGGGTTACGTCAGAGTTACGTCAGAGTTACGTCCGGTTACGTCACGGTTACGTCACGGTTACGTCAGAGTTAGGGTTTCCAGTGAAAAAATGAAAAATTTTACTTTTTCAATTTTCAGCTGTATAACTTGATTTCGAATATTGAAAATGTCAACAATCATTGAATTTGTACGCCACTCTTATTAGAGAACTTAAATAAATTTTAAATTTGAAAAAAAGAAAAATGTTTCCTGGAGAAATCAACGATAAATGCGGCAACCTAAAAATCAAAAAATCAATTATTCTGATTGATATTTTCTGAAATCATTTGTCATAATCAAATTATATACGTTATGTTTTGTGCATTTATGTAAAAAAAGTTGCGAAAAAATCAAAGGATTTTCGTAAAAATGAAAGTGAAAATTTGTGAAAAAATCGATTTTTTATTGGAAAAAAAGTGGCAATTTATTTTCGAGTGAAATTGATATCAAAGTTCATGAAATTCATTGAGGATTCTAATGGTGGTACATGTCACGCGTGGAGTAGTCTATGAATGGACCGATCGATAAATCAATAAATATAGGAAAAATGTTAAATTGATGATTTTATTGGAAATTTTGAGAAATAAATTGCTCAAAACGCTATCCCGATTTTGTTTCGACTCGGGAGCTGTGGTTTATCAAAAAAATTGTCTTTGTTTAAGTATCGCTTCTAGCTTTCTAGCTATGATCAAAAGTGTAAGAACTGTTCTTCTCAGTTTAATCTCTGAGAACATGGTCAAAGACCTATATTGAGATTAAATTTATTTTTTC
The DNA here is from genome assembly GCA_018340805.1 of Microvelia longipes. Taxonomy (NCBI): domain Eukaryota; kingdom Metazoa; phylum Arthropoda; class Insecta; order Hemiptera; family Veliidae; genus Microvelia; species Microvelia longipes. Next base: position 24,190 of record JACMZG010000183.1, on the reverse strand, counting down.
AACATGGTAGACGCTTTAAGGCTTGCCTAGCTCTGCCGTAGTGGACCTTACATTGCATTACAGTTTGGTCTGCTTGTTTAAACAAAAAATAAAAAATTGCCAAAAATTTAGGTGAAATACTAATTCACTTTGGGTTACGTCAAGGTTACGTCGTCAGGGTTACGTCAGGGTTACGTCAGGGTTACGTCAGAGTTACGTCATACGTCACGGTTACGTCACGGTTACGTCACGGTTACGTCAGAGTTAGGGTTTCCAGTGAAAAAATGAAAAATTTTACTTTTTCAATTTTCAGCTGTATAACTTGATTTCGAATATTGAAAATGTCAACAATCATTGAATTTGTACGCCACTCTTATTAGAGAACTTAAATAAATTTTAAATTTGAAAAAAAGAAAAATGTTTCCTGGAGAAATCAACGATAAATGCGGCAACCTAAAAATCAAAAAATCAATTATTCTGATTGATATTTTCTGAAATCATTTGTCATAATCAAATTATATACGTTATGTTTTGTGCATTTATGTAAAAAAAGTTGCGAAAAAATCAAAGGATTTTCGTAAAAATGAAAGTGAAAATTTGTGAAAAAATCGATTTTTTATTGGAAAAAAAGTGGCAATTTATTTTCGAGTGAAATTGATATCAAAGTTCATGAAATTCATTGAGGATTCTAATGGTGGTACATGTCACGCGTGGAGATAGTCTATGAATGGACCGATCGATAAATCAATATAATATAGGAAAAATGTTAAATTGATGATTTTATTGGAAAATTTTGAGAAATAAATTGCTCAAAACGCTATCCCGATTTTGTTTCGACTCGGGAGCTGTGGTTTATCAAAAAAATTGTCTTTGTTTAAGTATCGCTTCTAGCTTTCTAGCTATGATCAAAAGTGTAAGAACTGTTCTTCTCAGTTTAATCTCTGAGAACATGGTCAAAGACCTATATTGAGATTAAATTTTTTTTTTCAACATGGTAGACGCTTTAAGGCTTGCCTAGCTCTGCCGTAGTGGACCTTACATTGCATTACAGTTTGGTCTGCTTGTTTAAACAAAAAATAAAAAATTGCCAAAAATTTAGGTGAAATACTAATAATTCACTTTGGGTTACGTCAAGGTTACGTCAGGGTTACGTCAGGGTTACGTCAGGGTTACGTCAGGGTTACGTCAGAGTTACGTCAGTACGTCACGGTTACGTCACGGTTACGTCACGGTTACGTCAGAGTTAGGGTTTCCAGTGAAAAAATGAAAAATTTTACTTTTTCAATTTTCAGCTGTATAACTTGATTTCGAATATTGAAAATGTCAACAATCATTGAATTTGTACGCCACTCTTATTAGAGAACTTAAATAAATTTTAAATTTGAAAAAAAGAAAAATGTTTCCTGGAGAAATCAACGATAAATGCGGCAACCTAAAAATCAAAAAATCAATTATTCTGATTGATATTTTCTGAAATCATTTGTCATAATCAAATTATATACGTTATGTTTTGTGCATTTATGTAAAAAAAGTTGCGAAAAAATCAAAGGATTTTCGTAAAAATGAAAGTGAAAATTTGTGAAAAAATCGATTTTTTATTGGAAAAAAAGTGGCAATTTATTTTCGAGTGAAATTGATATCAAAGTTCATGAAATTCATTGAGGATTCTAATGGTGGTACATGTCACGCGTGGAGATAGTCTATGAATGGACCGATCGATAAATCAATATAATATAGGAAAAATGTTAAATTGATGATTTTATTGGAAATTTTGAGAAATAAATTGCTCAAAACGCTATCCCGATTTTGTTTCGACTCGGGAGCTGTGGTTTATCAAAAAAATTGTCTTTGTTTAAGTATCGCTTCTAGCTTTCTAGCTATGATCAAAAGTGTAAGAACTGTTCTTCTCAGTTTAATCTCTGAGAACATGGTCAAAGACCTATATTGAGATTAAATTTATTTTTTCAACATGGTAGACGCTTTAAGGCTTGCCTAGCTCTGCCGTAGTGGACCTTACATTGCATTACAGTTTGGTCTGCTTGTTTAAACAAAAAAAAAAAAAATTGCCAAAAATTTAGGTGAAATACTAATAATTCACTTTGGGTTACGTCAAGGTTACGTCAGGGTTACGTCAGGGTTAGGGTTACGTCAGGGTTACGTCAGAGTTACGTCAGAGTTACGTCACGGTTACGTCACGGTTACGTCACGGTTACGTCAGAGTTAGGGTTTCCAGTGAAAAAATGAAAAATTTTACTTTTTCAATTTTCAGCTGTATAACTTGATTTCGAATATTGAAAATGTCAACAATCATTGAATTTGTACGCCACTCTTATTAGAGAACTTAAATAAATTTTAAATTTGAAAAAAAGAAAAATGTTTCCTGGAGAAATCAACGATAAATGCGGCAACCTAAAAATCAAAAAATCAATTATTCTGATTGATATTTTCTGAAATCATTTGTCATAATCAAATTATATACGTTATGTTTTGTGCATTTATGTAAAAAAGTTGCGAAAAAATCAAAGGATTTTCGTAAAAATGAAAGTGAAAATTTGTGAAAAAATCGATTTTTTATTGGAAAAAAAGTGGCAATTTATTTTCGAGTGAAATTGATATCAAAGTTCATGAAATTCATTGAGGATTCTAATGGTGGTACATGTCACGCGTGGAGATAGTCTATGAATGGACCGATCGATAAATCAATATAATATAGGAAAAATGTTAAATTGATGATTTTATTGGAAATTTTGAGAAATAAATTGCTCAAAACGCTATCCCGATTTTGTTTCGACTCGGGAGCTGTGGTTTATCAAAAAAATTGTCTTTGTTTAAGTATCGCTTCTAGCTTTCTAGCTATGATCAAAAGTGTAAGAACTGTTCTTCTCAGTTTAATCTCTGAGAACATGGTCAAAGACCTATATTGAGATTAAATTTATTTTTTCAACATGGTAGACGCTTTAAGGCTTGCCTAGCTCTGCCGTAGTGGACCTTACATTGCATTACAGTTTGGTCTGCTTGTTTAAACAAAAAATAAAAAATTGCCAAAAATTTAGGTGAAATACTAATAATTCACTTTGGGTTACGTCAAGGTTACGTCGGTTACGTCAGGGTTACGTCAGGGTTACGTCAGGGTTACGTCAGAGTTACGTCAGAGTTACGTCACGGTTACGTCACGGTTACGTGTTACGTCAGAGTTAGGGTTTCCAGTGAAAAAATGAAAAATTTTACTTTTTCAATTTTCAGCTGTATAACTTGATTTCGAATATTGAAAATGTCAACAATCATTGAATTTGTACGCCACTCTTATTAGAGAACTTAAATAAATTTTAAATTTGAAAAAAGAAAAATGTTTCCTGGAGAAATCAACGATAAATGCGGCAACCTAAAAATCAAAAAATCAATTATTCTGATTGATATTTTCTGAAATCATTTGTCATAATCAAATTATATACGTTATGTTTTGTGCATTTATGTAAAAAAAGTTGCGAAAAAATCAAAGGATTTTCGTAAAAATGAAAGTGAAAATTTGTGAAAAAAATCGATTTTTTATTGGAAAAAAAGTGGCAATTTATTTTCGAGTGAAATTGATATCAAAGTTCATGAAATTCATTGAGGATTCTAATGGTGGTACATGTCACGCGTGGAGATAGTCTATGAATGGACCGATCGATAAATCAATATAATATAGGAAAAATGTTAAATTGATGATTTTATTGGAAATTTTGAGAAATAAATTGCTCAAAACGCTATCCCGATTTTGTTTCGACTCGGGAGCTGTGGTTTATCAAAAAAATTGTCTTTTGTTTAAGTATCGCTTCTAGCTTTCTAGCTATGATCAAAAGTGTAAGAACTGTTCTTCTCAGTTTAATCTCTGAGAACATGGTCAAAGACCTATATTGAGATTAAATTTATTTTTTCAACATGGTAGACGCTTTAAGGCTTGCCTAGCTCTGCCGTAGTGGACCTTACATTGCATTACAGTTTGGTCTGCTTGTTTAAACAAAAAATAAAAAATTGCCAAAAATTTAGGTGAAATACTAATAATTCACTTTGGGTTACGTCAAGGTTACGTCAGGGTTACGTCAGGGTTACGTCAGGGTTACGTCAGGGTTACGTCAGAGTTACGTCGTTCACGGTTACGTCACGGTTACGTCACGGTTACGTCAGAGTTAGGGTTTCCAGTGAAAAAATGAAAAATTTTACTTTTTCAATTTTCAGCTGTATAACTTGATTTCGAATATTGAAAATGTCAACAATCATTGAATTTGTACGCCACTCTTATTAGAGAACTTAAATAAATTTTAAATTTGAAAAAAAGAAAAATGTTTCCTGGAGAAATCAACGATAAATGCAACCTAAAAATCAAAAAATCAATTATTCTGATTGATATTTTCTGAAATCATTTGTCATAATCAAATTATATACGTTATGTTTTGTGCATTTATGTAAAAAAAGTTGCGAAAAAATCAAAGGATTTTCGTAAAAATGAAAGTGAAAATTTGTGAAAAAATCGATTTTTTATTGGAAAAAAAGTGGCAATTTATTTTCGAGTGAAATTGATATCAAAGTTCATGAAATTCATTGAGGATTCTAATGGTGGTACATGTCACGCGTGGAGATAGTCTATGAATGGACCGATCGATAAATCAATATAATATAGGAAAAATGTTAAATTGATGATTTTATTGGAAATTTTGAGAAATAAATTGCTCAAAACGCTATCCCGATTTTGTTTCGACTCGGGAGCTGTGGTTTATCAAAAAAATTGTCTTTGTTTAAGTATCGCTTCTAGCTTTCTAGCTATGATCAAAAGTGTAAGAACTGTTCTTCTCAGTTTAATCTCTGAGAACATGGTCAAAGACCTATATTGAGATTAAATTTATTTTTTCAACATGGTAGACGCTTTAAGGCTTGCCTAGCTCTGCCGTAGTGGACCTTACATTGCATTACAGTTTGGTCTGCTTGTTTAAACAAAAAATAAAAAATTGCCAAAAATTTAGGTGAAATACTAATAATTCACTTTGGGTTACGTCAAGGTTAGGTTACGTCAGGGTTACGTCAGGGTTACGTCAGGTTACGTCAGAGTTACGTCAGAGTTACGTCACGGTTACGTCACGGTTACGTCACGGTTACGTCAGAGTTAGGGTTTCCAGTGAAAAAATGAAAAATTTTACTTTTTCAATTTTCAGCTGTATAACTTGATTTCGAATATTGAAAATGTCAACAATCATTGAATTTGTACGCCACTCTTATTAGAGAACTTAAATAAATTTTAAATTTGAAAAAAAGAAAAATGTTTCCTGGAGAAATCAACGATAAATGCGGCAACCTAAAAATCAAAAAATCAATTATTCTGATTGATATTTTCTGAAATCATTTGTCATAATCAAATTATATACGTTATGTTTTGTGCATTTATGTAAAAAAAGTTGCGAAAAAATCAAAGGATTTTCGTAAAAATGAAAGTGAAAATTTGTGAAAAAATCGATTTTTTATTGGAAAAAAAGTGGCAATTTATTTTCGAGTGAAATTGATATCAAAGTTCATGAAATTCATTGAGGATTCTAATGGTGGTACATGTCACGCGTGGAGATAGTCTATGAATGGACCGATCGATAAATCAATATAATATAGGAAAAATGTTAAATTGATGATTTTATTGGAAATTTTGAGAAATAAATTGCTCAAAACGCTATCCCGATTTTGTTTCGACTCGGGAGCTGTGGTTTATCAAAAAATTGTCTTTGTTTAAGTATCGCTTCTAGCTTTCTAGCTATGATCAAAAGTGTAAGAACTGTTCTTCTCAGTTTAATCTCTGAGAACATGGTCAAAGACCTATATTGAGATTAAATTTATTTTTTCAACATGGTAGACGCTTTAAGGCTTGCCTAGCTCTGCCGTAGTGGACCTTACATTGCATTACAGTTTGGTCTGCTTGTTTAAACAAAAAATAAAAAATTGCCAAAAATTTAGGTGAAATACTAATAATTCACTTTGGGTTACGTCAAGGTTACGTCAGGGTTACGTCAGGGTTACGTCAGGGTTACGTCAGGGTTACGTCAGAGTTACGTCAGGTTACGTCACGGTTACGTCACGGTTACGTCACGGTTACGTCAGAGTTAGGGTTTCCAGTGAAAAAATGAAAAATTTTACTTTTTCAATTTTCAGCTGTATAACTTGATTTCGAATATTGAAAATGTCAACAATCATTGAATTTGTACGCCACTCTTATTAGAGAACTTAAATAAATTTTAAATTTGAAAAAAAGAAAAATGTTTCCTGGAGAAATCAACGATAAATGCGGCAACCTAAAAATCAAAAAATCAATTATTCTGATTGATATTTTCTGAAATCATTTGTCATAATCAAATTATATACGTTATGTTTTGTGCATTTATGTAAAAAAGTTGCGAAAAAATCAAAGGATTTTCGTAAAAATGAAAGTGAAAATTTGTGAAAAAATCGATTTTTTATTGGAAAAAAAGTGGCAATTTATTTTCGAGTGAAATTGATATCAAAGTTCATGAAATTCATTGAGGATTCTAATGGTGGTACATGTCACGCGTGGAGATAGTCTATGAATGGACCGATCGATAAATCAATATAATATAGGAAAAATGTTAAATTGATGATTTTATTGGAAATTTTGAGAAATAAATTGCTCAAAACGCTATCCCGATTTTGTTTCGACTCGGGAGCTGTGGTTTTATCAAAAAAATTGTCTTTGTTTAAGTATCGCTTCTAGCTTTCTAGCTATGATCAAAAGTGTAAGAACTGTTCTTCTCAGTTTAATCTCTGAGAACATGGTCAAAGACCTATATTGAGATTAAATTTATTTTTCAACATGGTAGACGCTTTAAGGCTTGCCTAGCTCTGCCGTAGTGGACCTTACATTGCATTACAGTTTGGTCTGCTTGTTTAAACAAAAAATAAAAAATTGCCAAAAATTTAGGTGAAATACTAATAATTCACTTTGGGTTACGTCAAGGTTACGTCAGGGTTACGTCAGGGTTACGTCAGGGTTACGTCAGGTTACGTCAGAGTTACGTCAGAGTTACGTCACGGTTACGTCACGGTTTACGTCACGGTTACGTCAGAGTTAGGGTTTCCAGTGAAAAAAATGAAAAATTTTACTTTTTCAATTTTCAGCTGTATAACTGATTTTCGATATTTGAAAATGTCAACAATCATTGAATTTGTACGCCACTCTTATTAGAGAACTTAAATAAATTTTAAATTTGAAAAAAAGAAAAATGTTTCCTGGAGAAATCAACGATAAATGCGGCAACCTAAAAATCAAAAAAATCAATTATTCTGATTGATATTTTCTGAAATCATTTGTCATAATCAAATTATAACGTTATGTTTTGGCATTTATGTAAAAAAAGTTGCGAAAAAATCAAAGGATTTTCGTAAAAATGAAAGTGAAAATTTGTGAAAAAATCGATTTTTTATTGGAAAAAAGTGGCAATTTATTTTCGAGTGAAATTGATATCAAGTTCATGAAATTCATTGAGGATTTAATGGTGGTACATGTCACGCGTGGAGATAGTCTATGGAATGGACCCGATCGATAATCAATATAATATAGGGAAAATGTTAAATTGATGATTTTATTGGAAATTTGAGAAATAAATTGCCTCAAAACGCTATCCCGATTTTGTTTCGGACTCGGGAGCTGTGGTTTATCAAAAAAATTGTCTTTGTTTAAGTATCGCTTCTAGCTTTCTAGCTATGATCAAAAGTGTAAGAACTGTTCTTCTCAGTTTAATCTCTGAGAACATGGTCAAAGACCTATATTGAGATTAAATTTATTTTTTCAACATGGTAGACGCTTTAAGGCTTGCCTAGCTCTGCCGTAGTGGACCCTTACATTGCATTACCAGTTTGGTCTGCTTGTTTAAACAAAAAAATAAAAATGCCAAAAATTTAGGTGAAATACTAATAATTCACTTTGGGTTACGTCAAAGGTTACGTCAGGGTTACGTCAGGCGTTAGGTTCAGGGTTACGATCAGGTTTACGTCAGAGTTACGTCAGGTTACGTCACGGTTACGGGTCACGGTTTACGTCAGAGTTAGGTTTCAGTGAAAAAATGAAAAATGTTTACTTTTTCAATTTTCAAGCCTGTATAACTGTTTCGAATATTGAAATGTCAACAATCATTGAATTTTGTCACGCCACTCTATTAG
>JACMZG010000183.1:1550-15117 GCA_018340805.1 Microvelia longipes | reverse complement strand
ATCAATTAACTATGTAATAAACATAAAATTTATCAAATAACACACTTTTTAATTATATGTTACTAAATTTTAAATATCAAATTACCCAATTTCAAATATATGTAATAACCATATACATTTATAAATAATAACACAAACACATATCAATCTAATATGTTTAATAAACCATAAAATTATCAATACCAACACTTCCTTAATATGCATAAAACATATATAATTTATCATACACATATTAGATTAATATGTAATAAACCATAAAATTTCAATACACACACACATTTTCATAATATGTATCCATATAAATTTATCAATACATAACACACTATCAATTAATATGTAATAAACTATATGAATTTAATCAAATATATAACCATTTCATAATGTAATAATCATAAAGATTTATCAAATACATACACACATATCAATAATATGTAATAAATATAAAAATTTATCAAATACATATAACATATACATGCTAATAAACATGTAATAAACATTAAATGGCCCTGGAATTATGAGATCAATTCCTCTTTACATTGTGGGCAATGAAATGTTTGGAAAGACGTGAAACATCCTTACGGATCAGATACATTGATCGAAACCAGTTTGTCTCAATATTCGAACAATTGCAATTATGGTGTACAGATGTAAGAAAATCCGCTATCAAGCCACAATTAATATGGATTTGAGGCCAATGGGACTCAAAGACTGGTAAAATTATCCAGACCTTATATGCAAACCACCTAAATGGAGTGGATTGTGATAATTGTTAACTTTAATAAACTTTATTAATCGATTAATATTATTTATTTGTTTTAGTATAAAGATGTTTTTAATTTTTATTAAGTATTAAATCAAATTTATTTTTACTTAAATATGAAGGTGTTTATTTTTATTAAGTATTATAGAGATATTTATTATTAGTTAATTAATTTGTGGTTAAACAGTAAATTTTAATTAAGGTTTTCTTGTATTCACTAGAAATACTATGTTAGATTAATTACATATAAATGTTTCATTACAAATGCGTACAGTTGTAACTTTAACAAGAAATATTTAATTAGTACTGTTTTATATCTATAATGCATATTATTTTAGTTTGTTTATATTATTACACGGTTTTCTGTTTATTCTGATAACTGTAGAGTTTTATAATTAAAGTATGTAATTTACAACATATCATTGAAAATTTCGCAAAATTGTAACATGACATCAAATTACATAAATTGAAATGACATTTAATTTTAAGCAAGTATTAATAATTGAAAATGAATTTTGTTGAAAATATTATAGACTTGATACAGAATTGGGTTAAAATGTATATAAAGGAAACATTATTTAAATATTATTGAATTACATGGAGATTGAATGAAATATAAATAGAAGTTTATTTTTAAAATTAAATAAATAAATTGAAATTAATCAAAATTAATTCAAATATTTTTTAAAAAATAATAATATAATTGCAAGGAGTAAGAAGTCATAATAATAATAATAAAATAATATAATAATAATAATATAATATAATATAATAATAATAAATAATAATAATAATATAAATAATAATAATATAAATATATAATAATAATTATATATATATAATAATAATAATAATTATAATAATAATAATAATAATAATTAGTAATTATAATAATACATATCATAATCATAATAATATGTGAATAAATATTTTCTTTTCTTTATTTCAATACATGTTATTAGTTAGACATACAAGTTTAGCAACATTAGAATTGCAAACCAGAATGCAAGTTTAAACAAAGATATGACTAATATAAAAACAAATTTTATTAAAAAAATATGTCAATGTATTAAAATGACGCCATACATAATTAAAATGATATAAAAAATCATTCAATTCAATACTTACAAACGGAGAAATTTATCAAAAATTTGAAAATATTACTTGAAGTAATACTTTTATTTTTTATACGTATTAATACACACATAATTAACATATATATTTTACATACATTACACATAATAAAGTCATAGCACTCTTAACACAATAAGTCATAACACCTCCTTACATACACACACTTAATAAGTGCTAATACAATCATTACACACAATTAAGTCATATACAATCACTTACATACACCACATAATAATTCATAATACAACTCCTTACACAAATACACACACAAATCTGTAAGAGGGTAGAACAAATATTATACGCACACATACACAAATCGGTAAGAGGGGATAGAAATATAATACAACACATACACAAATGGTAAAGAGGGGTAGAAAAATATTAAATAACACACTACAACAAATCGGTAAGAGGGGTAGAAAAATATAATACCACAAACACACATCGGTAGAGGGGTAGAAATATAATACATCACACACACATAAATAACACACACACACACACTCAATGGGATACGCGATAAATTCATGTCATAAAATGTTGATAACATAACCTTCATAAAATGCGCGATAACTTATAATTCTCCAAATGCGCGTAATTGATTAATCCCAAAATGCCGATACTAATCTCATATAAAATTGCGCGATAACTTACTACTCATAAATTGCGCGATAAATTGATTACGCAATTAATGCGCGATACTCATAATCTATTAAAATGCGTGATAACTCATAATTATTAATGTCAATATCGCCATATTGTTGATGGACTCACCTAGCAACACAATACGATGATCTTTTGACAAACACAAGACGATTGCTCAACCCATGGCAACACAAACGATGAACTATCCTGACAACACACATTCATGACTCATACAGAATATGCTCATATTATATTTAACGGATTGATCTACGTGGTGACGCTAAGGTTGACTCATTCACAAAGCAATAAAAGTATGACTCCCTATGGACCTTGACTTAATACATTTGACTCATTGTTGATGACTCACAGTTGAATGACTCTAGTTGTGAACTCATTACATGGTGCTCATAGTTGATGACTCATTATACATGACTTATACAATGACTCATACCAATGATCATCACAAAGAAAAGTATGATCATCACAAAGAAAAAAAAAATTTTAAAGTATTAATATTTCAATCTTCTCAAAAAATTTCAAAAAAAAATTATGGATTATGTATTTGACTATCAAAAAAAAAAAATTTCAAAAAAAACATTAAAAAAAAGTATGACTCATTCGATGATCATCAAAAAAAATTTCAAAAAAAATTTGTGTGGAATGAAGGTACCCTCAAAAAAAATTTTTGAAAAAAAAAAAAAATTGTACAAAAAAAAAAGTAGATCATAGTATGACTTCATCAAAAATAAATTTCAAAAAAAAATTGCGTGGGCTGGAGGTACCCAAAAAAAATTTAAAAAAAAAAGATAAAAAAAAAAAGGTAAAAAAAAAGATAAATAAAAAAAATTAAAAAAAAAATTGACCTTCAAAAAAAAAAAATAAAAAAAATTTGACCCCCAAAAATTTCATCAAAAAATTTGTGCAAAATTTTAGGGGGGGCTCCCCCCTCCGAGGGGGGGTTGTGCGAGGGAGTATTACCTACTGTATAGTCGATTTTAGTCCTTGAAAACTTTGGGGAAATTTTATCTTCGAAGGTTTATGAAAATTGAAGACAATTTAAGGACGACTTTCGATTTGGAACGATGTATCATGGAGTGCTGGGGGAAATTGACCTATCAACTTGACAAATTTAGCTATGTCAATTGCCAAAAGAAATTTTTAATGTTTAATCAGAAGGATAAATACCATTAATTAAAATATTATACTCGTATTTGTGTTTTTTTACTTTGTTAACAATAAAAACATTTTTTGCGTCTTAAACGAATATTTCTTATTTTTAGCCGTTTTTATTATTTTTTTATTTTATTGGCAATAATATTACATTATAATACAAAATTTTTTCCCAGGTTTATTTTTTTGGTGAAAATTAATGACTCAATATTCTTTGTAAAATAAGTATTTATGGAAAACGAATGAACGCAAAAATATGGTGCGTCTAAACGGAAATATTTACCACTGTAAATGATCCAAGCTATTTTTTTAATTGATTTGTTTAAATCTTCAATCTCTTGGTCTTCTCCTGAGACGGTATTTTTCACTTTAATGAACAGTTTTTCATCGTTCTTAATCGGTTAATATAGCTATCCACATTGTTACAGAATCATTTAAAATACTCAAATATTTTACCTTAGACATTTTGACTTTGCATCCAATATGTTAGGTTTCACATTGCGAACAATTAACTTGAAAGTACAGACATACCTTCTGCGTTTGTGTTGCTCACCCTTTCTATATCGAAGCTCAAAATCATATCTCTGCTAATTCGGTTATTCAGGTTTGATAATTGTGCGAGTTAATTGGTTTATGTGAACGCTTAATAAATTCCAACGCTTTGTGATCGGTTCTTGCTACAAATCTTTTTCCATATAATAAGACGAAATTGCTTGATAAATCATATAACGCTAGCAATTTTAACGTGTCACACAGTAACCTTTTTGATGAGCATTTATTAGTCTTGAACCTAATGAAATTTACAACGTCACGATCGTTTTGAATTTGACTCAATACTGCACCAATCCCGATAAAGCTAGCATCTGTATCCAATATGAAATGGCTCTTTGAATCCGGAAACCTAATATTGGCCGCAGTACATAAAGCTTGTTTTTGCACTCTTCAGTCCATTGGATTTCTCGTTATGACCTTCCGTTGCCAGCATATAATGGTTTTGCAAGCAACGAAAAAATTTAACAAACTTCCTATAATAATTTGCCATGCACTAAAAAAGGAACGTAATCTTAGTGCATTTCGGTATTTCGCTTTAGTAATTTCTAAGACTTTCTGAATTAGGCCTCAATCCGTCTTTGCTAACTGTATGTCCCAAAAAATAACAATTCACTTTTGATATAGTTTACATTTATTTGGATTGATGTTTAGACCAGAATTCTGAATTCTTTTGAAATACATTTACAAGTATTTTATCATGTTCTGATCGTCTTTTTGCAAATATTAAAATGTCGTCAATATATACGACGTACACCTTTAAACAAAATTCATCCAATTGTATGCATCAATTTCTGAAATGAGCTGGAGCATTGTAACCCAAATGGCATACATTGTAGCAATATGCCCCTTTTTTGTTGAAAATGCCTGTTTTATCTTATCTCTTCGTTTAATTCTAATGGTAATAAGCTGGTCTCACATCCAAGTTGAAAAAGATTGTACAACCACAAAGATGATCAAACAAGTTTGTGGATTTGGCATTGGGGAATGAAAATTTCTTTGTTGACTCATTCAACATCTGAGTTTGGCACATTCTAAATTGCACCATTCTTCTTTACCATGAAAAATTCCAAGGACTTTTTGCCATTCGTTTAATAATAATTGTTTTTCAATAATTGTTCAATATTTTCATCAATTTCTGTTCAACGTTGTATTTGGTGACGTCTAGGATGTTGTAGAATTGGATCTCAACTGTTGGAATGGAATGTTTTACAACATGTGTTTTTCGAAGATCAAAGGATATCTGCCATAAATATCTTCGAGAATTTTAAAAGCATTTCTTCCAAGTTATTATTCCTTCGTTTTTAAACGCCGTTAGTTGTTCTTTAAAACGATCATTATTCATTGAATTTACTGTGAATGTTCTCCGAATCTAAACATATTAATCATTTTTAATTGAATATCTAAACGCATTAAACATATCCAATTCCACCAATAAATTATGGATTTATTCCACCACAATTACAATATTAGACAATTCTTATCACCTTTCCAAATTCTATTTCAACTTTACCGATTCCTTGAACATTCACTGCTTCTTTTGAAAACGCGCCACTCAGTTTAATGTTGCATCTTTCCAACGGGAAAGATCCCCACTTCCCTTCCAATAATTTTTGTATGGCATCACTGATATTGAAAAGCACCTGTATCCCACAAACATTCGACCATTTTTACTTCTTATTTGGACTATACTTCAAATTCTTCCATCATTCATCTTATACATTTCACAATTCCGATTTTCAGTTTTATTGCATGACTCCACAGACGAAATTTGAAACTATGGAGTCTCTTTCTGTTTAAATAGTTAACATCATGATTAATAGCTTTTAAATCTTCATTTCTGTTCTCCACAATATCATCTTCTTCTAAAATACATTTTACACAATTATTATTGGATACGTCTGATTTTCCAAGTAATCGACAGTTTCTAAAACTGTGACCTGTTTTACCACAAATTAAGCCAACACGATTTAAGAGGGCAATTACTACGTATGTGACCCATCAGACCACAACAAAGATGAGACTTTCTTTAATTGTTCTATCTTTTGACGGAAAGAAGTCCTTTTGATCTATTATACAATTTCCTTGCCAATTAAACTTCATGGAAACTGTTTGGTGTATTTTTATAATGACCTCCCTGCTATGTTTGGAATCATTGAAGTCTTCAGCAATTTGGAACGATTTTTCATTCATTATTCCTTGGGTTTATAAAAACTAAACCTTTAAATTATTTTTTCTTAATTCTCGGTGGTAACTAGCAGCTTTGCTACTTCTGAGTAAGTCAATTTACTTATCTGTGACCCACCAAACTTTCATCGTTCTTCTCAAGATTTTCAGCAACTTCCGCATTTCATCCGGTTTATTTCTGGTTTCAGAGCAAATGATTTTCTCAGCTCTTCGGAACTAACTCTTTTCTTGAATTATTTGCTGAGCAATTTCCAACAGTCATTGATTCAAAAATTTCTTTGACTGATCTTAAAACGCATAATTCAAAGTTTTTCAAAACGTTCATTTTCTTTTTTGCCGAATCCACTAATTCTTTATAATATTCACGAAGAAATGACTTTTCTTTTATAAATTTCCTTTAAACCTTCGCGCCATTTTATCGTTAACATTCTGTCGACTTTTAAACGCCTAACACAGATCTTTTTGCATCCACAACAGAAAGTCAAAGGTTGCATAATAAATCGAAACTATTTGATTCTGCAAAAATTTCGATTTCTCTTAACCATTTTGGGGATCTTCGTCATTTAATTCAGAAAATTTGTAATTTTAGGGGTTAAGTAAAATTCCCTAGATTTTTAGCAAAAAGGCTTATAATTTTTTCTAGCTTGGGTCCCTTGGTTTCGGTATTGGTTCAGTGGTGGATCGCCAAATAACAAAAGTCTTTAATATCCATAAATGTATATTAGTTCAAATAATAAATCTGATATTAAAACTATTAAACAATATATAAGATTTGTTAAAAATATCCAACTATACATTTATATTAGTCGGTTTATTAGTTTTGTAGATAAGCCAAGCAATTTTTCGTATCCTTTCTAATCGTATACTATTTTCTTTATAAGACCTAAATTTATTATCTTCAAATTCAATATAGCCTATTTCTTTAATTGCCAAATATCTTCCTTGTTAAGTTCACATATTCTTTTATATATTCTTCTTTTGTCATTTGTAAGTTGGTCCTTCATTATTTATATATTTTAACTTCTAGTTGATTCCTATTCTAGTTTCAAACTTTTTGAAAGGTTTGGAGAAAAATTATTTTTTACCAGTTATTGTTGTGTTACTGATAATTTTGTATATAGTAGTCTAGCGTTAAATATTAATAGTGTCACATCACTTGATTGTTGTGTTGATGAGTTTAATTTTAAAATCATTTTTAAATTGCAAATTTTCATCTAAATCAGTGATTCCGAGTTGGGGCATGTAGCGATCAGGGGGCGGTAATGGTCCATGGGTGCATTTTGGGGGCATGAAGAACTGTAGTGGGTGGGTTAAATTAATAAATAAAGAGGAATATTTTACTTTTTTGTTTAATTTTCTATTTTGCGTTAAAATTAAATTGTTTCATATTTTTTAATTTCAATGTTTATTTATACCTTTTCTATCCCATATTTTACAAAAGAGATAGAAAACTGAACCATACGCATGGTTTCGGCTTAATTGCAATAAAAAATTTTTGACAATTATTTCGAGGTGGGCTGGATAATATTTTTTTGGAAAGTGGCGATTAGGTTAAATAAGTGGTTGGAAACCACTGATCTAAATCTAGCTTTGTAACATCTAGTATATTAGCCGTTATTATAATTTGCTTTAAACAGAATCTTTTTTAAATTACACTGTTTAAAGTTTTTAGGTTTTTATTAATCACTAAAAATGGTATCATGTGTGCGCTTACTGTGTGTTATATTTTTCTACCTTTTTCTTAATATAAGCACTTACTAAACTTTTTAGCAGGTAAATAAATGTAAATCAATTTTACTTATATTATAGCCAGCTAATCAGATTCAAAAATTATTATAAGGTTAGATTTATAATGTATTATGTATACTTACTAAAACTTTAAACAGTATATTAAAGTTGATATTTTTAAAGAAAATCTATGAAATCGATATTAAAATGAAGTATATGATAAAATGAACATAGCAAATTTCGTTATGAGAAGAATAGTTATTACCATTCAATTGAACATTTAAAATGTTTACGATGAATTTTTTGAGAAGTATAAAAGAAAATCAAATTGTCATATGATTAACTGAAGAAAATAAAAAGAAAATTACTAATTTAAGACAATTATTTGTGATTTAATTGGTATAAGAAGGGCAAATTTTCGTGATATCAAAAAGAATGCAAACCAATTACTAGAAAAATCAATTTTAATTTATTTATTAAAAGAAAGGAAAGATTATGAAAAAGATGGAAAATAATTGAAATTCACAATGTATTATTAAAGGAATTATTGAACCAAAATAAACGAGTTAATTCAAAAATTTAATGGATAATCGATGATCTCAATTTCTACATTTTTGAAAATTAAACCAATGGCGTATATCAGATTACAATTTAATGACAAAATCGATTTTACCAATCTCATTTTATTTGGCATTATTTCTAACAGATCCAATTGATTTTAAATCTTAATGCTCTACCGTTAAAGATGTGATCACTAGATAAATTTTGAACAAATAACAGAAAATCAAAGTGCAAACTTTATTAAGATAATAGATTTTAGGTAAGCTGTTCGAAAAAATAATGAATGTAAAAATAAATGTAAACCAAATGGTAACCAAATGATAAAATAAAGTTCTTTACAGTATACTCATTAAAACTAAATCATTTTTTGAATTAAAAGAAATTGAGTAAATTTTTAATTAGAAATAATATTATATGAAGACTCAACCGAAATCATGATATTGATAAAAATTTTTGAATGAACATAAAAATTTAACCGAGCAATTGTTTCATGAAATTTGTGACGACAGTAATAAAGAAAATGCAACTGACATTATATGGAGAAATACTACTGCTACTGATGATGAGAAGTTAATTTAAATCAATGATTTTCAAAGTAAAAAATTTTCTGATGCTGTTAAAAAATCAAAGTGAGCTGAATAAATTTAGCTGTTTGTGTACAGCTGTGATGGGAACATATAATCATAAAATTTAGAAAACGAAAATACTGTATAATGGTGATACTGCCGCTGAAGCTGATCAAGAGCCGAGCTAATTATTTATATAACGAAACATTTATTGCAATGCTTTGAAATGATTCGATATATAAAGATGAGATATAGAGAAAGGCAATTTATCATTTCAGGATTTTGTGAATTTTTTTCATTGCATTTCTGATTTTCTGAATTCGAATATTTCTCGAATAAAGTGGAAATTAAATCTAAAGACACTTTTACAAAAAGTGAGTCCGATTTCAATTAAAGAAATAAACTTTTAAAATATTTTCGGACAAAAGACGACAAAAAATCCTACGAAACTTTACGGACAACTCTCATTCATGGAAAATTTGAGAAAGTCGTAAAAATCTGTTGTTTTCGCTTAAGTTACTTTAGTGTACTCTTGTTCAAAATTATTTGTTTTGAATTTTGCTATTTTATTAAATGGCTGGTTAGGTGAAAAATGAATTTAATTTCGATTTAATTAATCAAAAATCGAATGAAATTAGGTAAAGTAAAAGAAGATATTGATAAACATTTGATATTTGAAAGTTTCTGATTTAAGTTAACGCAACGATGTATGGCAAATATTTGCTGGAAATTATTTCATTAAAATTTATCGGGAATAAATTTAATTTTCAATCATTACGTATTGACTTAGTTAAAGTTCAACAATTAGGAAAAAATTTGTTTTATTAAAATTCATTCGATTACTTTTTTTATATTCAAAAATTCTTTAAAATTTGAAAATGTTGGCTTTCATGTGTTTGAAGTGTATTTTATTAAATACCGTAACCTTTTAATGTTGCGTTTTCGTCAATTTCGCAGCCAAGCATTTAATTACCAAATTTCGATCTGCGCGGTAACCATTTCGTAGCTGCGTGACTTTTTTTGCAGTTTTTAACAAATAATTTCATTGGTGATCTCTTAAAATACGAAATGATATTAGGGTGTAAGTTAAACATGAGGCAACAATTTAAGGGATTATTCCTTAGATGTTATACAAATAATATTCATTTATATCTTTCAATGATCGTTTCAAAATAACCTATAAGATTTTAAAAAATATTTTTTTACAAAAATTTCAACTTAATATCATATAACACATAATACATACAATAATCAGTGATTTTATATAAAATTGTTGCAATGATTTATTATACATTAATATCTTTATTTCAATCAACATTAATTAAATATCTTTTGTTTAATATTCTAAAAAGTAAAGTCTTTGTAAATTAATTTAGATGTTACACTACGACAGAAGTTTGAGGCAGGCTATTAAAATTTTAAAATGTCTTTAAATTAACTTTTCAAATATGATTTGTACTTTAATTGTGTGTATATAGATATAAATATTACTTTTTTATTATTTTGTTATGTATAAGTGATACTTTATTTTAATATCGTCAAAAATAGATCCTTTATTCTTCATTTATAGCGAACAATCTTCGGACACGATTAATTATTTACGCGGGGTTTCGGGCTTGTATTGCATTCTATTTTGTTGTTATGTTTTCCAGGTTTTCTAAAGAAGATGGTTGATTTTCACGACATTTTTGTCACAATTCTTTCCAATCGATTGGATGAGATCTGGTGACCCGGTGGCCTTCCATTATTTTAAGTAATGTTGGTTTTTAAGATCTCTTAATTAGATTTGCAAACCTGTGCTGGTATGTTTCGGACTTATATGATAAAAACTATTGATGAAATAATCTCTCACAGACGGCAAGTACTTGTAGTTCCAGAATGTCCTATAAACTTCTTTCGTATTATTCCTTCAGGTTCTCTGTATGACCCACATTTTCTCCACAAAACAATCTTCAGAACGTGATAGGAGGACACCTCAGTTTTTACAGTTTGGCACCAGACATTCTTTGAATATCATTATCAGTATATCATTGAACAAAACACGGTTTTGAACCAAAAGTTCGTTTTTTAAAATAACTTGTTCAAGCGCATTTTCCATTGTTCGAATTGGACCATTGTTATTCTTATTAGTTCAGTTTAGTCTTTTTTATCTAAACTGGATATAAGAGATGACAATGGTCAATTTGAACAATGGAAATGCGCTTTGAAAGGTTATTTTTAAAATCGAACTGTTTTGGTCAAAACGACGTGTTTTTGTTCGAAGATTACTAGAGAAGATATTCAGAAGAATGTTGGTGCCACTGTAAAACTTGGGTGGCTCTATCACTGTTTGAAAGAGTTTTTGTGGGAAATTGTTGGTTCCATACAGAGACTGAAGGAATAATGACGAAAAGAAGTTATATAGGGACTTTTTTAATGGGGGGGGGAACGACAAGGTACTTGCGTCTGGTGAGAGATTTATTTGTCGAATCAATTGTTTTTATGCAATGATAATGATCCGAAACATACCAGCAAGGTTTGGCAATGTAGTTAGGAGATTAAAACCACATGTACTTTAAAAAATGGAATGGCTACGGGTCACCGATTCATCCAATCGAGGAAGATTTTGATATGGGAAGGAATTTGACAAAAATGTGCGTGAAAGCAACATCTTCTTAGAAACTTGGAACATATTGCAAGCCAAATAGATGCAATACACCCGACCGCGTAATTAATTAATCGTGTTGCCGAAGATATTTGATGTCGCTATAATGAGATAAAGGAGTCTATTTTGACGAATTAAATAAGTTCACTTTATTAACAGTTAAGTGTATAAAAAATGTTTAATATTATTAGTTTCTATATTACAATCAATTATACAATTATATTTGAAACGTTATTTTATTAAGAGATTTTTAAAAATTAATAGCCTGCCGCAAACTTTTTGATCGGTAGTGTATATTAAATTAAATATAAGGGAATATGCCTTTAAATCCCATATCACGAATCAATATACAAACGCCGAAGGACGGCATGCATCTCTTTATGTATGAATAACAAATTGGGATTTATTAAGTTGCCACTTAACGTGGGGTATACCGCAATTTTTCTTTGACGAATAGCTAATGAGTTGCTGAGAGTATATCATGGCAATGAGAAAAGTTTTAATGTGGGTTATGCATATGGAGACAGGATTTTTGTAGATTGCTCCTGGGTCACTAATGAAATATAATGATCGCTGGATTGGT
Organism: Microvelia longipes; assembly: GCA_018340805.1. NCBI lineage: Eukaryota > Metazoa > Arthropoda > Insecta > Hemiptera > Veliidae > Microvelia > Microvelia longipes. Next base: position 2,590 of record JACMZG010000183.1, on the reverse strand, counting down.
AGAAGTGAACTTAATGCATGGCCTGCTTGGATTGCGGGGACTTTAAATCCAGTTGACTTTTTATGGAGCCATTTAAATCTTTAGTTTATAAGACGCAGTGAAAATTGAGATTATTTAAGGAATAGGATCGCCATGGATGCAATTCTTTAAGGAACTTCTTGGAGTTCAAAGAATGTGCAGTCAGAGGAAGATGCATTCTGCATATTGTGTAGAGGTCATTTTTCAACAGGTTTTGCGATAAAAAATGTAATAAATATTATGCGTTATTGAATTGTTTGTGGTTTTTAATCTTTAACTGGTGTATCTTTTGAAACGAGGAGACTGAAAAGTATTACGATATAATGTATTCATAGAATAAAGCAAGGATAATTCCTAAATTTTTGCCCCATGTTTAACCCTGTATAATGTTTGAAACCGAAATAGTAATTCTTACGATTATTTTGATGCATACTATAATTTTATTTAAAAATGATGAAAGTGAGGAAATGTAGAGATTATTGAGAGAAAAGGTTACCAAGTGAAAAACTATCAAATTTTTTAAAACTGGGGGTATTCAACTTGACAGTAAGCCTAAATATGGGACCTGATTTGAGCGTTCCTTAACAATTTCAGAGAAAATCTGACAGCTATTAGTCCTGTGAAATTTATAAAGAAAACGAAAAAGCTGGTAAGCAATCATTTAACAAGTTTTTCCATAAAATATAGAATTAGGTCATCAGAATCAAGCTCATCAGAAATTGTAGCAGTCAGATTTAAAACATGAGTTCTAAAAATGGAAGAGGTCGCAAACCCTATTCAATATATTTTATAAAACAGATTTCAGTTTTTGTGACGGCCATTAGTAGTAGGAAAGAAGGGACAACATAGAACAAGAGGGGCGGGGGTAAAATCCCCGTTTCCATTGGCAACGGTCGCGTTTGTGTCGCGATCAGGTTACGTACCGTCGTCATGGCAACTGATTTTTTCGCGACCGTTAACTTGGAACCGATTTTCCATTGGGCACGTCGCGATTCCCCCGGAAAAATCCAATTGCTCGGTAA
>JACMZG010000182.1:22500-24758 GCA_018340805.1 Microvelia longipes | reverse complement strand
TCACTTCTTAGAAGAATAAATAGCGTCTAGCTAAATGAAAAAGAGCAATAACAGGTCTGTGATGCCCTTAGATGTCCGGGGCCGCACGCGCGCTACAATGGCAGTTCCAACAAGTATCCCTTACTAGAAATAGTTGGGCAATCTTGAAACACTGTCGTATCAGGGATTGCGAATTGTAATTATTTCGCATGAACGAGGAATTCCTAGTAAGCGCAAGTCACTAGCTTGCGCTGATTACGTCCCTGCCCTTTGTACACACCGCCCGTCGCTACTACCGATTGAATGGTTTAGTGAGATTGTTGGATTCTGGTCTAAAGAAATGGCACATTTCTATGAATGGGAAAAAGACACTCAAACTTGATCATTTAGAGGAAGTAAAAGTCGTAACAAGGTTTCCGTAGGTGAACCTGCGGAAGGATCATTATTAGTTCATAACAGTTTAACTCGTAACTAAAATTAGTGTATCATGATACTGATGCATCAATGCTATTTTGAGTTGTAAGCAAATGTGAATTGATTTTTCGGGTCAATTCTATTTTGCAATAGGTTCAGGATACAACTTGGCTTAGCATTAAACTCTTTCTCAGGGTGCCTATGTCGTGTGAATAGAAATATTTGCGTGGCAAGTACAGTGCATACTTTAAAATTGGCGTATGCAATACGGATTTTGAATTTATTCATTATCTGGCACTGATCTAAAACAATATCAAAGCGTGATCAAGATATTGTGCAAGGCTTAAATATTTCAGTAAAGATTGTTTACGTATTTGTCCGAGTCGCGACTACCTGATGCTTTGTAGGTTAATACCGAAATTGTTGCGATAAATCTTGGATTGGCTATAAATATGTTTACAAAATTGAAAGAGAGCCCTGAGAACGTCTATAATTTAATTTTATAATAGTATTGCAAAAGCAATACGGGTCCTCGATTTCATTATTGAGTTGATCAAAATAGAGTATGGATCGCCTAATAGCATCTGTATTAATAACCACTTTAAGCGATGGATCACTCGGCTCACACGTCGATGAAGAACGTAGCAAAATACGTGAATTAATGTAAAATGCACAACGCTCTGATCATTGACAATTTGAACGCAAATGGCGGCTATTGGTAAACCTTTAGCCACGGCTGTCTGAGGGTCGGCATTGTATTTATCATTACGTTCAATAGTAATGTTTTGAGGGGTTCACTTTTGGCGTTTATTTTGTCGAAAGTGCCTCTTTAAGGTGATAGTGTATTTCGGTACACCTCTATGGAAACATAGAGTTTATGTTGAATTCGTAATTTATTGCGTTTTTAACAAATCGAGTATGTGGAATGTTCTGGATTATTAAAATTACTTTCGGTTTTAATTAGCTGGAGCCACGGCTTTATGAGTTGTGCTCTAGTGATACGTTAGTAAGAGTAAATAATCAATTTATTTTAAGGAACATTCATTATGCATATTTGATTTATTACCCGACCTCAGATCAGACGAGATTACCCGCTGAACTTAAGCATATCATTAAGCGGAGGAAAAGAAACTAACAAGGATTTCCCCAGTAGTGGCGAACGACCGGGAATTAGCCCAGCACCGAATCCTGTATCTTTGATATTGGGAATTGTGGTGTAAAGGTTGCGTTTTTAATTGAAGATGATACTCCAAATTCACTTGATTGTGATGTTGTCCATAGAGGGTGTTAGGCCCGTTGGAGTGTTTGAAACTATTATTGATGCTTCCTATGAGTCGGATTGTTTGAGAATGCAGTCCAAATTGGGTGGTAAACTCCATCTAAGGCTAAATACTTGTGTGAGTCCGATAGCAAACAAGTACCGTGAGGGAAAGTTGAAAAGAACTTTGAAGAGAGAGTTTAAATAGTACGTGAAATCGCTTAGAGGTAAACGAGTGAAGCCGAAGATGTTGTATGGGATTCAGTTAACTGCGTGTTTTCTTGATTTTTGCGAAATCCCACTAGGAATCGCTTTTATCGAGATCTTAATATGCGGTTGATGCACTTTCTGTATAACAGTACTGCGACCGATAGCGTCTTTTTTCTGTCGTAATTTTGAAGGTGATCATTCCTTCGGGAATGGTTTTATAGCTGGTTACACGGTTAAATGATTTATTGGTGATTGCGATTGACAGAAATTGATTGGTTTAATGTTGATGATTCTTTAATAGACTAATAATAGGCTATTTGTGAATTGTTGATGTTTTTCATGATCGATGTGTTGATCTAAAGTCTGCAGTGTATGTAGGTTACTTACTCGTCCCGTC
>JACMZG010000182.1:7500-17500 GCA_018340805.1 Microvelia longipes | reverse complement strand
TTTAATTATAGTTGATTAGTTGAAATATACTGATTGATATTTGTTGGCTCATATAAAATCTATCAATTGTTAATACAATTGGATCAGTACAGAATATTTTGTTAGTAGCCCTACAGCCAACGCAGCGATAATCCTTAAATAATCTTTATGATTGTTTACGTTTATACATATTCGTCCGGGTGAATATAGCAGCAGCATTGTAGCAGTTGCAATTTCATTTTCTCTGTCCAGGCCTGTATCTTGTCAGATTTAATTGATTAATTCAATTAATTACCTATCATTTATGAGGGTTTAACGAATAAAGAAATAGTTGCTTTGCAATTATAACGAATGACCTAATGTAGCTGTGTTTAAATATGCAGTTATGCGATTGAATATTAACGAAATGACTCGCTTAGGCGGTCGTATATATATAAATATCTGGTTGATCCTGCCAGTAGTCATATGCTTATCTCAAAGATTAAGCCATGCATGTCTAAGTACACAGTTTTATAAACTGAAACCGCGGATGGCTCATTATAACAGCTATTATTTAAGAGATATAATCTATTTGCCACAAGATAACTGTGGTAATTCTAGAGCTAATATTTTAAAGAATGCCGTGACTCACGAAGCGGCGGATTTATTAGATCAAAACTAACCTGTCGCAAGGCAGAATTTTGATGACTCTGGATAACTTCACTGATCGTACAACCTTAGTGTTGACGACGAATCTCTTGAAATGGCTGACCTATCAACTTTCGATGGTAAGATCAAAGCTTACCATGGTTGTAACGGGTAACGGGGAATCAGTGTTCGATTCCGGAGAGGGAGCCTGAGAAACGGCTACCACATCCACGGAAGGCAGCAGGCGCGAAAATTACCCAATACCGGTTCGGTGAGGTAGTGACAATAAATAACAATATGGGCCCTAGTGGTTTCATAATTGCAATGAGAATATTTTAAATACTTTATCAAGTATCAATTGGAGGGCAAGTCTGGTGCCAGCAGCCGCGGTAATTCCAGCTCCAAAAGCGTATATTAAAGTTGTTGCAGTTAAAAAGCTCGTAGTTGAAATTGAGGAAATGATTCTTTATGAGGTCTATGACCGAGTGTTGAATCTTCCTTCACCGTCGTGTATATTGTTAAGTCACTTTATTGGGATTTTTCAATAACCGACAAGTTTACTTTGAAAAAATTAGAGTGCTTAAAGCAGGCTTATGCCTGCATATTGTTGCATGGAATAATGAAATAAGACTTCGGTTTTATTTTGTTGGTTTTCGAAACTGAAGTAATGATTAAAAGAGACTGCCGGGGCATATGTATGCTGGTGCTAGAGGTGAAATTCTGAGACCATCAGCAGACAATCTACTGCGAAAGCATTTGCCAAGAATGTTTTCATTAATCAAGAACGAAAGTCAGAGGATCGAAGACGATCAGATACCGTCCTAGTTCTGACCATAAACTATGCCAACTGACAGTTAGCGATGATAATTTATCATCTTGCTAGAAGTCACCGGGAAACCAAAGTCTTTGGGTTCCGGGGGAAGTATGGTTGCAAAGCTGAAACTTAAAGGAATTGACGGAAGGGCACCACCAGGAGTGGAGCCTGCGGCTTAATTTGACTCAACACGGGAAATCTCACCCGGTCCGGACACTGTGAGGATTGACAGATTGATAGCTCTTTCTTGATTCGGTGGGTGGTGGTGCATGGCCGTTCTTAGTTGGTGGAGCGATTTGTCAGGTTAATTCCGATAACGAACGAGACTCTAACTTGCTAAATAGTGTATTTATTTTAACTCGTAAATGATCACTTCTTAGAAGAATAAATAGCGTCTAGCTAAATGAAAAAGAGCAATAACAGGTCTGTGATGCCCTTAGATGTCCGGGGCCGCACGCGCGCTACAATGGCAGTTCCAACAAGTATCCCTTACTAGAAATAGTTGGGCAATCTTGTGAAACACTGTCGTATCAGGGATTGCGAATTGTAATTATTTCGCATGAACGAGGAATTCCTAGTAAGCGCAAGTCACTAGCTTGCGCTGATTACGTCCCTGCCCTTTGTACACACCCCGTCGCTACTACCGATTGAATGGTTTAGTGAGATTGTTGGATTCTGGTCTAAGAAATGGCAACATTTCTATGAATGGGAAAAGACACTCAAACTTGATCATTTAGAGGAAGTAAAAGTCGTAACAAGGTTTCCGTAGGTGAACCTGCGGAAGGGATCATTATTAGTTCATAACAGTTTAACTCGTAACTAAAATTAGTGTATCATGATACTGATGCATCAATGCTATTTTGAGTTGTAAGCAAATGTGAATTGATTTTTCGGGTCAATTCTATTTTGCAATAGGTTCAGGATACAACTTGGCTTAGCATTAAACTCTTTCTCAGGGTGCCTATGTCGTGTGAATAGAAAATTTTGCGTGGCAAGTACAGTGCATACTTTAAATTGGCGTATGCAATACGGATTTTGAATTTATTCATTATCTGGCACTGATCTAAACAATATCAAAGCGTGATCAAGATATTGTGCAAGGCTTAAATATTTCAGTAAAGATTGTTTACGTATTTGTCCGAGTCGCGACTACCTGATGCTTTGTAGGTTTAATACCGAAATTGTTGCGATAAATCTTGGATTGGCTATAAATATGTTTACAAAATTGAAAAGAGAGCCCTGAGAACGTCTATAATTTATTTATAATAGTATTGCAAAAGCAATACGGGTCCTCGATTTCATTATTGAGTTGATCAAAATAGAGTATGGATCGCCTAATAGCATCTGTATTAATAACCACTTTAAGCGATGGATCACTCGGCTCACACGTCGATGAAGAACGTAGCAAAATACGTGAATTAATGTAAAATGCACAACGCTCTGATCATTGACAATTTGAACGCAAATGGCGGCTATTGGTAAACCTTTAGCCACGGCTGTCTGAGGTCGGCATTGTATTTATCATTACGTTCAATAGTAATGTTTTGAGGGGTTCACTTTTGGCGTTTATTTTGTCGAAAGTGCCTCTTTAAGGTGATAGTGTATTTCGGTACACCTCTATGGAAACATAGAGTTTATGTTGAATTCGTAATTTATTGCGTTTTTAACAAATCGAGTATGTGGAATGTTCTGGATTATTAAAATTACTTTCGGTTTTAATTAGCTGGAGCCACGGCTTTATGAGTTGTGCTCTAGTGATACGTTAGTAAGAGTAAATAATCAATTTATTTTAAGGAACATTCATTATGCATATTTGATTATTACCCGACCTCAGATCAGACGAGATTACCCGCTGAACTTAAGCATATCATTAAGCGGAGGAAAAGAAACTAACAAGGATTTCCCCAGTAGTGGCGAACGACCGGGAATTAGCCCAGCACCGAATCCTGTATCTTTGATATTGGGAATTGTGGTGTAAAGGTTGCGTTTTTAATTGAAGAGATACTCCAAATTCACTTGATTGTGATGTTGTCCATAGAGGGTGTTAGGCCCGTTGGAGTGTTTGAAACTATTATTGATGCTTCCTATGAGTCGGATTGTTTGAGAATGCAGTCCAAATTGGGTGGTAAACTCCATCTAAGGCTAAATACTTGTGTGAGTCCGATAGCAAACAAGTACCGTGAGGGAAAGTTGAAAAGAACTTTGAAGAGAGAGTTAAATAGTACGTGAAATCGCTTAGAGGTAAACGAGTGAAGCCGAAGATGTTGTATGGGATTCAGTTAACTGCGTGTTTTCTTGATTTTTGCGAAATCCCACTAGGAATCGCTTTTTATCGAGATCTTAATATGCGGTTGATGCACTTTCTGTATAACAGTACTGCGACCGATAGCGTCTTTTTTCTGTCGTAATTTTGAAGGTGATCATTCTTCGGGAATGGTTTTATAGCTGGTTACACGGTAAATGATTTATTGGTGATTGCGATTGACAGAAATTGATTGGTTTAATGTTGATGATTCTTTAATAGACTAATAATAGGCTATTTGTGAATTGTTGATGTTTTTTCATGATCGATGTGTTGATCTAAAGTCTGCAGTGTATGTAGGTTACTTACTCGTCCCGTCTTGAAACACGGACCAAGGAGTTTTATATGATCGCGAGTCAAAGGGCCTTACGAAACCCCACGGCGTAATTAATGTAAAGGTTTACCTCGGTAAACTGTGATGTGGACCTCGTGGCAACACTGAGTGCAACATCGACCCGTCTAAAGATGTTCGCATCTGGGCGGAGGTTTGAGCGATCATTAGAGACCCGAAAAGGATGTGTGATGACTATGCTTGTGCAGGTTGACCAAGAACACTCTGGTGGGAGGACCGCCGCTGGTTTTTGACGTCTGAATCGATTCGGACATGAGTATAAGGGGCGAGAAGACTATTCGACCATCTAGTAGCTGGTTTCCCTCCGAAGTTTCCCTCAGGATAGCTGACATTTGTTATTGTAGTGTTGTACCTGGTAAAGCGAATGATTCGGATGATATTAGGGAGAACGAGATCCTCAACTTATCTCAAACTTTTAAATGTGGTTCGAAGTGCGTTCTTTCTTCATTAAGTATGTTGCATCGAAATACAAGTGTCTAGTGGGCCATTTTTGGTAAGCAGAACTGGCGATGTGGGATGAACCAACATCTGGTTAAGGTGCCTAACATAACGCTCATGAGAACCCACAAAAGGTGTTGTTTGATAAAAGACAGCAGGGACGGTGGACATTGGAAGTCGTCATCCGCTAAGGAGTGTGTAAAACAACTCATCCGAATATACTCATAACTAGCCCTAATATAGACTGGTGCGTAGCGTTTGGAACCAAATCTAATACACGGATGCGATATTCGGGTAAGCGGTTATAACCCAAACGCAGCTTATACCAGAAACATCTATCATATATCCATACATGCCTCCACACGTTGTATGATGTCTGCGCAGACGATGTTTACTCGTTTTGTAAAATTACGATATCGGATCGGTATAGGCTTCCAACGCTACAGCGCCATCCATTTTCAGGGCTGGTTGATTCGGCAGGTGAGTTGTTACACACTCCTTAGCGGATGACGACTTCCATGTCCACCGTCCTGCTGTCTTTATCAAACAACACCTTTTGTGGGTTCTCATGAGCGTTATGTTAGGCACCTTAACCAGATGTTTGGTTCATCCCACATCGCCAGTTCTGCTTACCAAAAATGGCCCACTAGACACTTGTATTCGATGCACATCTTCAATGAAGAAAGACGCACTTCGAACCCATTTAAAGTTTGAGAATAAGTTGAGGACATTTCGTCCCCAATACTTCTAATCATTCGCTTTACCAGGTAAAACTACAATAACAAATGTCAGCTATCCTGAGGGAAACTTCGGAGGGAACCAGCTACTAGATGGTTCGATTAGTCTTTCGCCCCTATACTCATGTCCGACGATCGATTTGCACGTCAGAACCGCGGCGGTCCTCCACCAGAGTTTCCTCTGGCTTCAACCTGCACAAGCATAGTTCACCATCTTTCGGGTCTCTACATGATCGCTCAAACTCCGCCCAGATGCGAACATCTTTAGACGGGTCGATGTTGCACTCAGTGTTGCCACGAGGTCACATCACAGTTTACCGAGGTAAACCTTTACATTAATTACGCCGTGGGGTTTCGTAAGGCCCTTTGACTCGCGATCATATAAAACTCCTTGGTCCGTGTTTCAAGACGGGACGAGTAAGTAACCTACATACACTGCAGACTTTAGATCAACACATCGATCATGAAAAACATCAACAATTCACAAATAGCCTATTATTAGTCTATTAAGAATCATCAACATTAAACCAATCAATTTCTGTCAATCGCAATCACCAATAAATCATTTAACCGTGTAACCAGCTATAAAACCATTCCCGAAGGAATGATCACCTTCAAAATTACGACAGAAAAAAGACGCTATCGGTCGCAGTACTGTTATACAGAAAGTGCATCAACCGCATATTAAGATCTCGATAAAAGCGATTCCTAGTGGGATTTCGCAAAAATCAAGAAAACACGCAGTTAACTGAATCCCATACAACATCTTCGGCTTCACTCGTTTACCTCTAAGCGATTTCACGTACTATTTAACTCTCTCTTCAAAGTTCTTTTCAACTTTCCCTCACGGTACTTGTTTGCTATCGGACTCACACAAGTATTTAGCCTTAGATGGAGTTTACCACCCAATTTGGACTGCATTCTCAAACAATCCGACTCATAGGAAGCATCAATAATAGTTTCAAACACTCCAACGGGCCTAACACCCTCTATGGACAACATCACAATCAAGTGAATTTGGAGTATCATCTTCAATTAAAAACGCAACCTTTACACCACAATTCCCAATATCAAAGATACAGGATTCGGTGCTGGGCTAATTCCCGGTCGTTCGCCACTACTGGGGAAATCCTTGTTAGTTCTTTTCCTCCGCTTAATGATATGCTTAAGTTCAGCGGGTAATCTCGTCTGATCTGAGGTCGGGTAATAAATCAAATATGCATAATGAATGTTCCTTAAAATAAATTGATTATTTACTCTTACTAACGTATCACTAGAGCACAACTCATAAAGCCGTGGCTCCAGCTAATTAAAACCGAAAGTAATTTTAATAATCCAGAACATTCCACATACTCGATTTGTTAAAAACGCAATAAATTACGAATTCAACATAAACTCTATGTTTCCATAGAGGTGTACCGAAATACACTATCACCTTAAAGAGGCACTTTCGACAAAATAAACGCCAAAAGTGAACCCCTCAAAACATTACTATTGAACGTAATGATAAATACAATGCCGACCCTCAGACAGCCGTGGCTAAAGGTTTACCAATAGCCGCCATTTGCGTTCAAATTGTCAATGATCAGAGCGTTGTGCATTTTACATTAATTCACGTATTTTGCTACGTTCTTCATCGACGTGTGAGCCGAGTGATCCATCGCTTAAAGTGGTTATTAATACAGATGCTATTAGGCGATCCATACTCTATTTTGATCAACTCAATAATGAAATCGAGGACCCGTATTGCTTTTGCAATACTATTATAAAATTAAATTATAGACGTTCTCAGGGCTCTCTTTCAATTTTGTAAACATATTTATAGCCAATCCAAGATTTATCGCAACAATTTCGGTATTAACCTACAAAGCATCAGGTAGTCGCGACTCGGACAAATACGTAAACAATCTTTACTGAAATATTTAAGCCTTGCACAATATCTTGATCACGCTTTGATATTGTTTAGATCAGTGCCAGATAATGAATAAATTCAAAATCCGTATTGCATACGCCAATTTAAAGTATGCACTGTACTTGCCACGCAAATATTTCTATTCACACGACATAGGCACCCTGAGAAAGAGTTTAATGCTAAGCCAAGTTGTATCCTGAACCTTGCAAAATAGAATTGACCCGAAAAATCAATTCACATTTGCTTACAACTCAAAATAGCATTGATGCATCAGTATCATGATACACTAATTTTAGTTACGAGTTAAACTGTTATGAACTAATAATGATCCTTCCGCAGGTTCACCTACGGAAACCTTGTTACGACTTTTACTTCCTCTAAATGATCAAGTTTGAGTGTCTTTTCCCATTCATAGAAATGTTGCCATTTCTTAGACCAGAATCCAACAATCTCACTAAACCATTCAATCGGTAGTAGCGACGGGCGGTGTGTACAAAGGGCAGGGACGTAATCAGCGCAAGCTAGTGACTTGCGCTTACTAGGAATTCCTCGTTCATGCGAAATAATTACAATTCGCAATCCCTGATACGACAGTGTTTCACAAGATTGCCCAACTATTTCTAGTAAGGGATACTTGTTGGAACTGCCATTGTAGCGCGCGTGCGGCCCCGGACATCTAAGGGCATCACAGACCTGTTATTGCTCTTTTTCATTTAGCTAGACGCTATTTATTCTTCTAAGAAGTGATCATTTACGAGTTAAAATAAATACACTATTTAGCAAGTTAGAGTCTCGTTCGTTATCGGAATTAACCTGACAAATCGCTCCACCAACTAAGAACGGCCATGCACCACCACCCACCGAATCAAGAAAGAGCTATCAATCTGTCAATCCTCACAGTGTCCGGACCGGGTGAGATTTCCCGTGTTGAGTCAAATTAAGCCGCAGGCTCCACTCCTGGTGGTGCCCTTCCGTCAATTCCTTTAAGTTTCAGCTTTGCAACCATACTTCCCCGGAACCCAAAGACTTTGGTTTCCCGGTGACTTCTAGCAAGATGATAAATTATCATCGCTAACTGTCAGTTGGCATAGTTTATGGTCAGAACTAGGACGGTATCTGATCGTCTTCGATCCTCTGACTTTCGTTCTTGATTAATGAAAACATTCTTGGCAAATGCTTTCGCAGTAGATTGTCTGCTGATGGTCTCAGAATTTCACCTCTAGCACCAGCATACATATGCCCCCGGCAGTCTCTTTTAATCATTACTTCAGTTTCGAAAACCAACAAAATAAAACCGAAGTCTTATTTCATTATTCCATGCAACAATATGCAGGCATAAGCCTGCTTTAAGCACTCTAATTTTTTCAAAGTAAACTTGTCGGTTATTGAAAAATCCCAATAAAGTGACTTAACAATATACACGACGGTGAAGGAAGATTCAACACTCGGTCATAGACCTCATAAAGAATCATTTCCTCAATTTCAACTACGAGCTTTTTAACTGCAACAACTTTAATATACGCTTTTGGAGCTGGAATTACCGCGGCTGCTGGCACCAGACTTGCCCTCCAATTGATACTTGATAAAGTATTTAAAATATTCTCATTGCAATTATGAAACCACTAGGGCCCATATTGTTATTTATTGTCACTACCTCACCGAACCGGTATTGGGTAATTTTCGCGCCTGCTGCCTTCCGTGGATGTGGTAGCCGTTTCTCAGGCTCCCTCTCCGGAATCGAACACTGATTCCCCGTTACCCGTTACAACCATGGTAAGCTTTGATCTTACCATCGAAAGTTGATAGGTCAGCCATTTCAAGAGATTCGTCGTCAACACTAAGGTTGTACGATCAGTGAAGTTATCCAGAGTCATCAAAATTCTGCCTTGCGACAGGTTAGTTTTGATCTAATAAATCCGCCGCTTCGTGAGTCACGGCATTCTTTAAAATATTAGCTCTAGAATTACCACAGTTATCTTGTGGCAAATAGATTATATCTCTTAAATAATAGCTGTTATAATGAGCCATCCGCGGTTTCAGTTTATAAAACTGTGTACTTAGACATGCATGGCTTAATCTTTGAGATAAGCATATGACTACTGGCAGGATCAACCAGATATTTATATATATACGACCGCCTAAGCGAGTCATTTCGTTAATATTCAATCGCATAACTGCATATTTAAACACAGCTACATTAGGTCATTCGTTATAATTGCAAAGCAACTATTTCTTTATTCGTTAAACCCTCATAAATGATAGGTAATTAATTGAATTAATCAATTAAATCTGACAAGATACAGGCCTGGACAGAGAAAATGAAATTGCAACTGCTACAATGCTGCTGCTATATTCACCCGGACGAATATGTATAAACGTAAACAATCATAAAGATTATTTAAGGATTATCGCTGCGTTGGCTGTAGGGCTACTAACAAAATATTCTGTACTGATCCACAATTGTATTAACAATTGATAGATTTTATATGAGCCAACAAATAATCAATCAGTATATTTCAACTAATCAACTATAATTAAATAGTCAGCTCACATATATACTGTGGATATATACCTTGGGTAGCATTCCTGAAACCGGCGACTTTAGTATTAATTTATTGTTTCCAAAATATATTTATTTAGATGTAAAACTGTTTTCTTAATATGGTTAGCAAAAAATTTATCAAAAACGGTTAAAAATAAGAAATTTAGGGCATTTCTCTTTGAAAATTTGTGTAAAAATTTTAAAATTTTTTTATCTTTTTGTTTGTATTTATTATGTTTATTAAGCTCAAATTGCTTTTTCTAGTATAATTTTTAATTCTCTGTTAAATGTACTAAT
>JACMZG010000182.1:0-2500 GCA_018340805.1 Microvelia longipes | reverse complement strand
TCAACCGCATATTAAGATCTCGATAAAAGCGATTCCTAGTGGGATTTCGCAAAATCAAGAAAACACGCAGTTAACTGAATCCCATACAACATCTTCGGCTTCACTCGTTTACCTCTAAGCGATTTCACGTACTATTTAACTCTCTCTTCAAAGTTCTTTTCAACTTTCCCTCACGGTACTTGTTTGCTATCGGACTCACACAAGTATTTAGCCTTAGATGGAGTTTACCACCCAATTTGGACTGCATTCTCAAACAATCCGACTCATAGGAAGCATCAATAATAGTTTCAAACACTCCAACGGGCCTAACACCCTCTATGGACAACATCACAATCAAGTGAATTTGGAGTATCATCTTCAATTAAAAACGCAACCTTTACACCACAATTCCCAATATCAAAGATACAGGATTCGGTGCTGGGCTAATTCCCGGTCGTTCGCCACTACTGGGGAAATCCTTGTTAGTTTCTTTTCCTCCGCTTAATGATATGCTTAAGTTCAGCGGGTAATCTCGTCTGATCTGAGGTCGGGTAATAAATCAAATATGCATAATGAATGTTCCTTAAAATAAATTGATTATTTACTCTTACTAACGTATCACTAGAGCACAACTCATAAAGCCGTGGCTCCAGCTAATTAAAACCGAAAGTAATTTTAATAATCCAGAACATTCCACATACTCGATTTGTTAAAAACGCAATAAATTACGAATTCAACATAAACTCTATGTTTCCATAGAGGTGTACCGAAATACACTATCACCTTAAAGAGGCACTTTCGACAAAATAAACGCCAAAAGTGAACCCCTCAAAACATTACTATTGAACGTAATGATAAATACAATGCCGACCCTCAGACAGCCGTGGCTAAAGGTTTACCAATAGCCGCCATTTGCGTTCAATTGTCAATGATCAGAGCGTTGTGCATTTTACATTAATTCACGTATTTTGCTACGTTCTTCATCGACGTGTGAGCCGAGTGATCCATCGCTTAAAGTGGTTATTAATACAGATGCTATTAGGCGATCCATACTCTATTTTGATCAACTCAATAATGAAATCGAGGACCCGTATTGCTTTTGCAATACTATTATAAAATTAAATTATAGACGTTCTCAGGGCTCTCTTTCAATTTGTAAACATATTTATAGCCAATCCAAGATTTATCGCAACAATTTCGGTATTAACCTACAAAGCATCAGGTAGTCGCGACTCGGACAAATACGTAAACAATCTTTACTGAAATATTTAAGCCTTGCACAATATCTTGATCACGCTTTGATATTGTTTAGATCAGTGCCAGATAATGAATAAATTCAAAATCCGTATTGCATACGCCAATTTAAAGTATGCACTGTACTTGCCACGCAAATATTTCTATTCACACGACATAGGCACCCTGAGAAAGAGTTTTAATGCTAAGCCAAGTTGTATCCTGAACCTATTGCAAAATAGAATTGACCCGAAAAATCAATTCACATTTGCTTACAACTCAAAATAGCATTGATGCATCAGTATCATGATACACTAATTTTAGTTACGAGTTAAACTGTTATGAACTAATAATGATCCTTCCGCAGGTTCACCTACGGAAACCTTGTTACGACTTTTACTTCCTCTAAATGATCAAGTTTGAGTGTCTTTTCCCATTCATAGAAATGTTGCCATTTCTTAGACCAGAATCCAACAATCTCACTAAACCATTCAATCGGTAGTAGCGACGGGCGTGTGTACAAAGGGCAGGGACGTAATCAGCGCAAGCTAGTGACTTGCGCTTACTAGGAATTCCTCGTTCATGCGAAATAATTACAATTCGCAATCCCTGATACGACAGTGTTTCACAAGATTGCCCAACTATTTCTAGTAAGGGATACTTGTTGGAACTGCCATGTAGCGCGCGTGCGGCCCCGGACATCTAAGGGCATCACAGACCTGTTATTGCTCTTTTTCATTTAGCTAGACGCTATTTATTCTTCTAAGAAGTGATCATTTACGAGTTAAAATAAATACACTATTTAGCAAGTTAGAGTCTCGTTCGTTATCGGAATTAACCTGACAAATCGCTCCACCAACTAAGAACGGCCATGCACCACCACCCACCGAATCAAGAAAGAGCTATCAATCTGTCAATCCTCACAGTGTCCGGACCGGGTGAGATTTCCCGTGTTGAGTCAAATTAAGCCGCAGGCTCCACTCCTGGTGGTGCCCTTCCGTCAATTCCTTTAAGTTTCAGCTTTGCAACCATACTTCCCCGGAACCCAAAGACTTTGGTTTCCCGGTGACTTCTAGCAAGATGATAAATTATCATCGCTAACTGTCAGTTGGCATAGTTTATGGTCAGAACTAGGACGGTATCTGATCGTCTTCGATCCTCTGACTTTCGTTCTTGATTAATGAAAACATTCTTGGCAAATGCTTTCGCAGTAGATTGTCTGCTGATGGTCTCAGAATTTCACCTCTAGCACCAGCATACATATGCCCCCGGCAGTCTCTTTTAATCA
>JACMZG010000181.1:0-24760 GCA_018340805.1 Microvelia longipes | reverse complement strand
TTACAGCCGTTGTAGAAAGGGTTGTAACCCATTATTCATCGAGTTAGAAAAAATATAAACAGTAAATATAGCTGTACTTATCCATGCGTCGGCCTCATTGTTCTGTCAAATGGAAAAAACCAAAACTATAAATGGGATACCCAGGATGGATGTTCTTCCAAGCCGTAAGGATCTCGTGCGAATAACATTGAAAAACCAGATGAGTGAATACGGGATCGCATGATCCGATTAATCTTCCCACGAAATGCTGGCGGAGAGACAAAAAAACCTCAGCATAGAAATTGAATAATTCCCGAGAAACATTGTCAGAAAAAGATGACAATCTAAGTTCTCTAGCTTGCAGTCCCACTCCATCATTTCATCGTGTAACTGGCGGGGGTGCTCCATCTGCTGAAATAAATGTCTTCCTCTTTGAATGTTCTCCCCTATGACGATGGCATATCACAGTCTTTTGTAAGCAACTTATTCGACGGATTGCTTCAAGGGTCAGTTAAGTTAACAGGTTGTTAGTTGCTATACCTTCCCTTTTTCACGGCTATCCCCTAAGAGAAAAAAGGTCACGGGGTTGTGAGGTCAGGAGAGCGTGGCAGGATATTGCCACAAACCTTGCTGCCTTATAAGCAGCTGCAGCCTCAGAAAAGACACAGCTTTCTTAATATTTTTCTTGAAATTTACTTGAAAAAAAGTGGTAATAATTTTTGAAAAAAATATGTATATCGAGGTGCCATTTTGGGAAATCGCAGTGATTTCATCAGGAAATTCAGTACAATTGAAAAGCAGTAAGTTTTACATTTTATTTCCTATCGTTATTTATATGCTCACCTACCATATTGAAATTAAAAGAAGATATGAAAGAAAATTATTTGACTGTGTTTAATTTTTGGAAGCACATGGGCAGACTGGTCATTTGTCAAAAAAGATGACAATATGTCACCATAATGATTCCGATTAAAATCATAAATCTGGATCTAAAAACATGACTGAGTTGCCAGGGGATGATAATAGTATCCATTTTTACCTTCGCGCTAAAAAGCTCTACCTCGTGGATCAATGTCTAGCAAAGAAAACGCTCTTGTAGCATACCATTATTTCTAGGTGTTGAATCTTGTGAATAGAGGAAAACACCCCAATGATAATCGGATCGCTGATCCGATGAATTCTTTCATGAATGCTTGCAGGAGGGAAACCCTCAGGCATCGGAAGAAATAAGAAATTTGCAGACAGAAAAGATAGATATTTCTAAGTCGTCCAGCTGCAGTCACTCCACCCCTGAAGATCAATGGAGGGTGACGAATGATTATAATGTGGAAATATAAAAAAGTTTACCTCGTAAAAGTCTTTAGATGGGATTAGAAAATATTTTACTAAAAGATGTAAATTTCGTTAGAGGTTTTATCAATTACACTCTCAGAATATTTATAAATTATTACCAAATAGGTAAAAAATTGGGAGAGACTGTTCTCTTCATCTTTCTACCATAATCTTTAAAGGAGCTACAGCCGTTGTAGAAAGGGCTGTTACCTAATATCCAGGTTAAAAATAATAAATCTAGTAATAGTAGCACTACCATACGTGGCTCATTGTTCTGTCAAGAAAAATTATTATTACAGATGTTCTTTCCAAGAAATAACTCTGGAATACAGAAAAAAAAAAACCCAAGATAATCGTGCCAATTCGTGTTATCCGATTAATTACTCCACGAAATGTGCATTTGCAGGACAAAAAATCTTCAGCACGAATTAAATTTTTGAGAACCATTGGGTTATTTCCATGTGTTTTATTGTTTAACAGATAAAAAGTGAATCTAGGTAGCTCAGCTTTCAAGTGCACCTCCATCGGCATCACGTATGATTAATGGCGGGAGTGCTCTCATTCATTGCTGAATAGTAATGTCTTCCTCTTTGATAATTTCTCCCTAATGTTCATGGCATTTCACTAGTCTTTTTACTTGTAGCAAAATCTATATTCGAACGGATGCTGTTCTTTACAGATCAGTACGTTTTTACAACAGTTACGATCTGCGATAGTACTTGATTTTCAGAGGATATCGGCCCAAAGGAAAAAAGTCCAGTGGTTGTGACGTGTATCAGGAGTGCTTGTTGGAGGAAGGTAGTTCCGACAAAAAGCCTGTGCCTTATACGCAGCTTTGCAGCCTACAGAAAAAGAACACAGCTTGTTGCCCACTTATGAATTTCTGTATTTTACATTAAAAAAAAAATAATTTGAAAATTAATTATATCGAGTTGCTATTGTGGATAAAAATTTCGGTACGTAAATGAAGTAATTGAAGACTTCGGGGCCATCAGTAAAGTTGAAAGCAGTAATTTTACGATTTTATTTCCTTCGTATTTTATTTATGCTCCATCCTACCTATTGAAAATTTTAAACCTAATTATTAAGAAATATGACGTTGTATTGGAAGGCACATGGAGCATATCATGTACATTGTCAAAAAGTATGACAGAGCAACTATAATGATTATCCGATTTAATATATCAAAAATTCGGATATCTAACAAAATGGACTGATTGCCAGGGGATGATTAATAGTTAATACCATTTTTACCTGGTATTAAAAGCTATCTACCATCGTGGACTCATCCGAGTTGTTCTAGCAAAGAAAAACGTTTTTAGAACATTATTGCGAGTGAATTAAATAACATTGGTGAATTTTATGATGTAAACACCAATGATAATCGATCAGCTGATGCCTGATTAATCCCTTTTCATGAATGCCTGCAGGAAGGGAAACAACCTTGAGCATTGGGGAATGAAATTTAAAGAAAATTGTGCAGCTAAGAAAAAATAAAATCAAGTCTCAGCTGGCGTCACTCCATGGAAGTTATTAATAGGAAGTGATGACGTCCATTTAAGATTATGTTGGACAAAACCTAAAAAAAGTTTACTCGAAATCTTTAGAGGGGTTAAAAAATTTACTAAAAGATGAAATTTGTTATAGTTTATCCAATTAATTAAATTTTATAAATTACAAATATTAAAAATTGGAGAGACTCTCTTCATCTCTTCTACAATAACTAAAGAGCATTACAGCGCTGTAGAAAGGGCTGTAACAATTATCAGTAAAAATAATAATCAGTAAATAGCACTACCATACGTGGCTCATTGTTCTGTCAAAAGAAAACTATATTACAGATGTTCTTCCAAGAAATCTCTGGAATACAGAAAAAACCAATGATAATCGGATCGCTGATTCGATTAATCTCCCACGAATGCGCAGGACAAAAAACCTCAGCATAGAAAAAATTGAGAAACTGGTGAAAAAAAAATGAAATCTTAAGTCTCAGCTGCAGTCACTCCAGTCATCACGTGATGAAATGCGGGGGGTGCTGGCCCATCTTGCTGAAAGTAAATGTCTTCCTCTTTGAATTTCTCCCTAAATGCATGGCATCACAGTCTTTTGTAGCAACTTATTCGACGGATGCTTTCAAAATCAGTAAGTTTAACAGGTTTAGTTGCATATACCTTATTTTTTTCAGGTATCCCAAAGAAAAAAGTCAAGTGGTGTGAGGTCAGGAGAGCGTGGTAGGATATTCACAAGGAACTGCTGCCTATAAGCATCTGCACAAAAAAAGTTTTACCAAAAAGCACACATCGCTTTCTAATATTTTTCTTGATTTACATTAAAAAAAAAATAAATTTGAAAAAATATTATATCGAGTCATTTGGGAAATCGCTAGTAATTGCATGGGGAAATCAGTAAATTGGAAAGCAGTAATTTTTTACATTTTTATTCCTATCTTATTTATATGCTCACCTACCATATTTTGAAATTAAAAAATATAAGAAATATGACGTTGTATTGGAAGGCACATGGGCAGAATGTCATTGTCAAAAAAGATGACATATGGCACCATAATGATCCGATTAAATCCAATCGGATTCTAAAAATGACTGATTGCCAGGGGATGGATAATAGTTAATCCATTTTACCTGGTAAAAAGCTCTACCATCAGTGGATCAATGTTCTAGCAAAGAAAACAGTTTGAACATTATTTCAGTGAAATCTCTGGAATAGAGAAAACACCAATGATAATCGGATCGCTGATCCGATTAATTTTCATGAATGCTGCAGGAGGAAAACCTCAGCATGGAAGAAATAAAGAAAATTGCAGCAGGAAAAAATAAAATTCAAGTCTCAGCTGCAGTCACTCCATGAAGATGGAAATGGAGTGATGACGATTTAAATGTAGGAAATAAAAAAAGTTTACTCGAAAATCTTTAGATGGTGTTAAAAAATATTACTAAAAGATGAAATTTGTTAAGTTTTATCAATTATTAAATTTTATAAATACAAATATAAAAAATTGGAGAGACTTCTCTTTCATCTCTCTACAATAATAAAGAGAGCATTACAGCCGTGTAGAAAGGGCTGTAACAATTATCAGTAAAATAATAATCAGTAAATTAGCACTACCATACGTGGCTCATTGTTCTGTCAAAGAAAAAACTATATTACAGATGTTCTTCCAGAATCTCTGGAATACAGAAAAAACCAATGATAATCGGATCGCTGATCCGATTAATCTCACGAATGCTGCAGGACAAAAAACCTCAGCATAGGAAAAAATTGAAACATTGGTGCAGAAAAAATGAAATCTAAGTCTCAGCTGCAGTCACTTCCATCATCACGATGATAATGCGGGGGTTGCTCCAATCTTGCTGAAAGTAAATGTCTTCCTCTTTGAATTTCTCCCTAATGCATGGCATCACAGTCTTTTGTAGGCAACTTAATCGACGGATGCTTTCAAATCAGTAAGTTTTACAGGTTTAGTTGCATGTACCTTATTTTTTCAGGTATCCCCAAAGAAAAAAAGTCAAGTGGTGTGAGGTCAGGGGAGAGCGTGGAGGTATACCACAAACCTGTGCTTTTTAAGCAGCTGCAAGCCTCAGAAAAAGACACAGCTTTCTAATATTTTTCTTGATTTACATTAAAAAAAAATAATTTGCAAAAAATATTATATTCGAGTCATTTTGGGAAATCGCAGTAATTGCCATCAGGAAATCAGTATAAATTGAAAGCAGTAATTTTTACATTTTAATTTCCTATCTTATTTTATATGCTTCACCTACCATATTGAAATTAAAAAAATATAAGAAATATGACGTTGTATCGGAAGGGCACATGGGCAGATGTCATTGTCAAAAAAAGAATGACATATGCACCATAATGAATCGATTAAATCAAATCGGATTCTAAAAATGACTGATTGCCAGGGGATGATCATAGTTAATCCATTTAATCCTGGTAAAATAGCTCTTACCATCAAGTGGATCAAATGTTCAAGCTTAAGAAAAACAGTTTAGAACATTATTTCAGTGAAAATCTCTGGAATAGAGAAAACACAATGATAATCGGATCGCTGATCCGCAATTATATTTTCATGGAATGCTTGCAGGAGGAGGAAAACCTCTCAGCAAAATGTAAGTATTATAAAGAAGAATCAGAATTTTTTGCAGCAGATAAAAAGTATAAATTCAAGGTCTACAGCTTGCAAGTCCACTCCATCTGAAGATCAATGGAGTGATTACGATCTGAAGATGTGGAAATTAAAAAAATAGTGTTCTACTCGAATTAATGAATGCGTTTGCATAGATGAGTATGTGTAAATATTAACTAAATTACTACTAAAGTTATGATAATATTTGTTAAGTTTTATCATTGACAAAATCCTGCAGTGCTTCCAACATTATTCGATCAAATTTTATAAATTACAATATAAAAAATTCTGGTGAAGAGACTTCTCTTTAAAAACATCTTTCTCTACTTAATAATTCTAAATTAGTAGCTATCTCCAACAGCACGTTGTAAGAAAAGGGCTGTAAGGCAGATCTCATCTCAAGGTTTAAAAATAATAATGTCGAGGTTACAGACATAGCACTACACAACGTGGTTCTCATTGTTCTAAATAATGTAGAAAGATAGAAAAAACTATTTATTTACAAAAGATGAATTCTGTTACCAAGAAATCTCTGGAATATACAGATAAACAACCAATTGTGACCTTAATTTCGGATCGCTGATCCGACCTTAAATCTACCTCAAGTCGAGGATGCATTTCCGCTATGGAACATATAAAACCTCAGCATAGGAGAAAAATGAATGAACATTGTATGCCCAAGATAAGACCCAAGGTGAAAATTCTTTACCAGTCTCCAAGCTGCATAGAATTCCCACTAACTCATATCACTATGATGTACATGCGGGGTGTGCTTATTCCATCTTTGGTTGAATATAGTTAAAAATGTCTCCTCTGGGTTGATTTTCTAAACCAACTAATGCATGTTCCCTCACAAGTCGTTTGTAGCAACATATTCGACGGAAATTGCACTTATCCAATATATCATGGATAAGATTTAAAACAGGGGCTCCTTAGTCGGAGTACTATGCTTCTTATTTCTAGGTATCCTCGCAAAAAGAAAAAGTCAAGTGGTGTGAGGGTCAGGAGAGCGTGGAGGATATCCACAAAAACCTGCTGCCTTATAAGCAGCTGCAGCCTCAGAAAAAGACACAGCTTTTCTAATATTTTTTCTGATTTACATTAAAAAAAAATAATTTGAAAAAATATTATATCGAGTCATTTTGGGAAATCGCAGTAAATGCTTTGGGGAAATCAGTAAATTGAAAGCAGTTAATTTTTACATTTTTATTCCTCTATCTTATTTATATGCTCACCTACCATATTGAAATTAAAAAAATATAAGAAATATTGACTGTTGTATTGGAAGGCACATGGGCAGATGTCATTGTCAAAAAAGATGACATATGCACCATAATGAATCCGATTAAATCAAATCGGATTCTAAAATGACTGATTGCCAGGGGATGATAATAGTTAATCCATTTTACCTGGTAAAAAGCTTACCATCAGTGGATCAATGTTCTAGCAAAGAAAAACAGTTTTAGAACATTATTTCAGTGATGAAATCTTCTGGAATAGAGAAAACACCAATGATAATCGGATCGCTGATCGATTAATCTTTCATGAATGCTGCAGGGGGAAAACCTCATGAAAATAAAGAAGGATTGCAGCAGAAAAAATAAAATTTCAAGTCTCAGCTGCAGTCACTCCATGAAGATCAATGGAGTGATGACGATTTTAAATGTGGATAAAAAAAGTTTTACTCGAAAATCTTTAGGATGGTTAAAAAATATTACTAAAAGATGAAATTTGTTAATTTTATCAAATATACAATTATTAAATATTATATAAATACAAATATAAAAAATTGGAGAGGACTCTCTTTCATCTCTCTACAATAACTAAGGAGCATTACAGCCGTGAGAAAAGGCTGTAACAATTATCAGTAAAAATTAATATCAGTAAATAGCACTACCATACGTGGCTCATTGTTCTGTCAAAGAAAAAACTATATTACAGATGTTCTTCCAAGAAAATCTCTGGAATACAGAAAAAAACCAATGATAATGGATCGCTGATCCGATTAATCTTCCACGAATGCTGCAGGACAAAAAACCTCAGCATAGAAAAAATGAGAACATTGGTGCAGAAAAAAATGAAATCTAAGTCTCAGCTGCAGTCACTCCATCATCACGATGATAATGCGGGGGTGCCTCCATCTTGCTGAAAGTAAATGTCTTCCTCTTTGAATTTCTCCCTAATGCATGGCATCACAGTCTTTTGTAGCAACTTATTCGACGGATGCTTTCAAATCAGTAAGTTTAACAGGTTTAGTTGCATATACCTTATTTTTCAGGTATCCCCAAAGAAAAAAGTCAAGTGGTGTGAGGTCAGGAGAGCGTGGAGGTATTCCACAAAACCTGCTGCCTTATAAGCAGCTGCAGCCTCAGAAAAAGACACAGCTTTCTAATATTTTTCTTGATTACATTAAAAAAAAAAATAATTTGAAAAAAATATTATATCGAGTCATTTTGGGAAATCGCAGTAATTGCTTTCGGGAAATCAGTAAATTGAAAGCAGTAATTTTTACATTTATTTCCTATCTTATTATATTGCTCACCTACCATATTGAATTAAAAAATATAAGAAATATGACGTTGTATTGGAAGGCACATGGGCAGATGTCATTGTCAAAAAGATGACATATGCACCATAATGAATCCGATTAAATCAAATCGGATTCTAAAAATGACTGATTGCCAGGGATGATAATAGTTATCCATTTTACCTGGTAAAAAGCTCTACCATCAGTGGATCAATGTTCTAGCAAAGAAAAACAGTTTTAGAACATTATTTCAGTGAAATCTCTGGAATAGAGAAAACACCAATGATAATCGGATCGCTGATCCGATTAATCTTTCATGAATGCTGCAGGCAGGGAAAACCTCAGCATGGAAGAAATAAAGAAAATTGCAGCAGAAAAAAATAAATTCAAGTCTCAGCTGCAGTCACTCCATGAAGATCAATGGAGTGATGACGATTTAAATGTGGAAATAAAAAAAGTTTACTCGAAAATCTTTAGATGGGTTAAAAAATATTACTAAAAGATGAAATTTGTTTAAGTTTTATCAATTTTAAATTTTATAAATTACAATATAAAAAATTGGAGAGACTTCTCTTCATCTCTCTACAATAACTAAAAGGCATTACAGCCGTGTAGAAAGGGCTGTAACAATTATCAGTAAAAATAATAATCAGTAAATAGCTACTACCTACGTGGCTCATTGTTCTGTCAAAGAAAAACTATATTACAGATGTTCTTCCAAGAAATCTCTGGAATACAGAAAAAACCAATGATAATCGGATCGCTGATCCGATTAATCTTCCACGAATGCTGCAAGACAAAAAACCTCAGCATAGAAAAAATTGAGAACATTGGTGCCAAAGAAAAATGAAATCTAAGTCTCAGCTGCAGTCACTCCATCATCACGATGATAATGCGGGGTGCTCCATCTTGCTGAAAGTAAATGTCCTTCCTCTTTGATTTCTTCTCTAATAATTGCTCACAGTCTTTTGTAGCAACTCCGATTGCTTTCAAATCCTTAATAGTTGCTTAGTTTTTGCATATCCCCCAAGAAAAAAGTATCAAGTGGTGTGAGGTCAGGAGAGCGTGGAGGATATTCCACAAAACCTGCTGCCTTATAAGCAGCTGCAGCCTCAGAAAAAGACACAGCTTTCTAATATTTTTCTTGATTTACATTAAAAAAAAAATAATTTGAAAAAAATATTATATCGAGTCATTTGGGAAATCGCAGTAATTGCTTTGGGGAAATCAGTAAATTGAAAGCAGTAATTTTTACATTTTATTTCCTATCTTATTTATATGCTCACCTACCATATTGAAATTAAAAAATATAAGAAATATGACGTTGTATTGGAAGGCACATGGGCAGATGTCATTGTCAAAAAGATGACATATGCACCATAATGAATCCGATTAAATCAAATCGGATTCTAAAAATGACTGATTGCCAGGGGATGATAATAGTTAATCCATTTTACCTGGTAAAAAGCTCTACCATCAGTGGATCAATGTTCTAGCAAAGAAAAAAACAGTTTTAGAACATTATTCAGTGAAATCTCTGGAATAGAGAAAACACCAATGATAATCGGATCGCTGATCCGATTAATCTTTCATGAATGCTGCAGGAGGAAAACCTCAGCATGGAAGAAATAAAAAAATTGCAGCAGAAAAAATAAAATTCAAGTCTCAGCTGCAGTCACTCCATGAAGATCAATGAGTGATGACGATTTAAATGTGGAAATAAAAAAAGTTTACTCGAAAATCTTTAGATGGGTTAAAAAATATTACTAAAAGATGAAATTTGTTAAGTTTTATCAATTATTAAATTTTATAAATTACAAATATAAAAAATTGGAGAGACTTCTCTTCATCTCTCTTACAATAACTAAGGAGCATTACAGCCGTGTAGAAAGGGCTGTAACAATTATCAGTAAAAATAATAATCAGTAAATAGCACTACCATACGTGGCTCATTGTTCTGTCAAAGAAAAACTATATTACAGATGTTCTTCCAAGAAATCTCTGGAATACAGAAAAAAACCAATGATAATCGGATCGCTGATCCGATTAATCTTCCACGAATGCTGCAGGACAAAAAACCTCAGCATAGAAAAAATTGAGAACATTGGTGCAGAAAAAAATGAAATCTAAGTCTCAGCTGCAGTCACTCCATCATCACGATGATAATGCGGGGGTGCTCCATCTTGCTGAAAGTAAATGTCTTCCTCTTTGAATTTCTCCCTAATGCATGGCATCACAGTCTTTTGTAGCAACTTATTCGACGGATGCTTTCAAATCAGTAAGTTTAACAGGTTTAGTTGCATATACCTTATTTTTCAGGTATCCCAAAGAAAAAAGTCAAGTGGTGTGAGGTCAGGAGAGCGTGGAGGATATTCCACAAAACCTGCTGCCTTATAAGCAGCTGCAGCCTCAGAAAAAGACACAGCTTTCTAATATTTTTTTGATTTACATTAAAAAAAAAATAATTTGAAAAAATATTATATCGAGTCATTTTGGGAAATCGCAGTAATTGCATGGGGAAATCAGTAAATTGAAAGCAGTAATTTTTACATTTTATTTCCTATCTTATTTATATGCTCACCTACCATATTGAAATTAAAAAATATAAGAAATATGACGTTGTATTGGAAGGCACATGGGCAGATGTCATTGTCAAAAAAGATGACATATGCACCATAATGAATCCGATTAAATCAAATCGGATTCTAAAAATGACTGATTGCCAGGGGATGATAATAGTTAATCCATTTTACCTGGTAAAAAGCTCTACCATCAGTGGATCAATGTTCTAGCAAAGAAAAACAGTTTTAGAACATTATTTCAGTGAAATCTCTGGAATAGAGAAAACACCAATGATAATCGGATCGCTGATCCGATTAATCTTTCATGAATGCTGCAGGAGGGAAAACCTCAGCATGGAAGAAATAAAGAAAATTGCAGCAGAAAAAATAAAATTCAAGTCTCAGCTGCAGTCACTCCATGAAGATCAATAGAGTGATGACGATTTAAATGTGGAAATAAAAAAAGTTTACTCGAAAATCTTTAGATGGGTTAAAAAATATTACTAAAAGATGAAATTTGTTAAGTTTTATCAATTATTAAATTTATAAATTACAAATATAAAAAATTGGAGAGACTTCTCTTCATCTCTCTACAATAACTAAGGAGCATTACAGCCGTGTAGAAAGGGCTGTAACAATTATCAGTAAAAATAATAATCAGTAAATAGCACTACCATACGTGGCTCATTGTTCTGTCAAAGAAAAACTATATTACAGATGTTCTTCCAAGAAATCTCTGGAATACAGAAAAAAACCAATGATAATCGGATCGCTGATCCGATTAATCTTCCACGAATGCTGCAGGACAAAAAACCTCAGCATAGAAAAAATTGAGAACATTGGTGCAGAAAAAATGAAATCTAAGTCTCAGCTGCAGTCACTCCATCATCACGATGATAATGCGGGGGTGCTCCATCTTGCTGAAAGTAAATGTCTTCCTCTTTGAATTTCTCCCTAATGCATGGCATCACAGTCTTTTGTAGCAACTTATTCGACGGATGCTTTCAAATCAGTAAGTTTAACAGGTTTAGTTGCATATACCTTATTTTTCAGGTTTCCCCAAAGAAAAAAGTCAAGTGGTGTGAGGTCAGGAGAGCGTGGAGGATATTCCACAAAACCTGCTGCCTTATAAGCAGCTGCAGCCTCAGAAAAAAGACACAGCTTTCTAATATTTTTCTTGATTTACATTAAAAAAAAAATAATTTGAAAAAATATTATATCGAGTCATTTTGGGAAATCGCAGTAATTGCATCGGAAATCAGTAAATTGAAAGCAGTAATTTTTACATTTATTTCCTATCTTATTTATATGCTCACCTACCATATTGAAATTTAAAAATATAAGAAATATGACGTTGTATTAGAAAGCACATGGGCAGATGTCATTGTCAAAAAAGATGACATATGCACCAATAACTAAGGAGCATTACAGCCGTGTTGAAAGTGGGAGTAACATTGCTGAACAATTATCAGAAAAAATAATTTATCAAATTAATATAATCAAATCTATTCAAGTGCTGTTTCTAAATCCGTTTGTATGATGATAATTTTTACAATATTTTATTTCAAAACAGGTTAGTAAGAAACAAAAAGAATCAAAACAAACTAGTCTATCTTATTATTTTCTCTTTTTCAAAGACGCATCTTCTAAATCAGTTTGTTTGATGGTCGTTAACATAATTTTTTATTTTTTAAACAGAATATCGCAAAATTGATTCCCCTTCAATCACAAAGTCCTGGAAAAAACTTATTTTCTCAGGGTAAGTGAATTCATTTAGCTGACAGGAGCATTACAGCCGTGTTGAAAGGGTAGTAACATTGTTGAACAATTATCAGTAAAAATAATTTAATCAAATCCTATAAATAATTCGTTTTATAAAGAGAAGGATTCTTATAAATATATAAAATTGGATAGGCTTTTCTTTATCTCCCTTCAATAACTCAGTATCAATACAGCCATGTTGTAAGGAGTAGTAAAATTGGTGAACACATTATCAGTAAAAATAATTTAATCAAATAATATAATCAAATCGGATTCTAAAAATAACCGATTGCCAACGGATTCTTATACATATATAACATTAGAAAGTCTTCTCTTCATCTCTCTACAATAACCTTGGAGCAATACAGCCGTGTTGAAAGGGGTAGTAACATTGCTGAACAATTATCAGTAAAAATAATTTAATCAAATCATATAAATAAATCGTTTTGTAAAGAGTAGGATTCTTATAAATATATAAAATTATATAGGCTTTTCTTTATCTCCCTTCAATAACTCAGTATCAATACAGCCATGTTGTAAAAGTAGTAAAATTGGTGAACAATTATCAGTAAAAATAATTTTATCAAATAATAAATCAAATCGGATTCTAAAAATAACCGATTGCCAACGGATTCTTATACATATATAACATTAGAAAGTCTCTCTTCATCTCTCTACAATAACCTTGGAGCAATACAGCCGTGTTGAAAAGGGGTAGTAACATTGCTGAACAATTATCTGTATAAATAATTAATCAAATAATATAATCAAATAGGATTTTAAAAATAACCGATTGCCAGGGGATTCTAATAGTTAGTCGATTTATCTGGTAAATAGCAATTATTTTGAAAATTATTCAAGTGCTGTTTCTAAATCCGTTTGTATGATGATAATTTTTACAATATTTTATTTCAAAA
Source organism: Microvelia longipes (assembly GCA_018340805.1). Classification (NCBI taxonomy): domain Eukaryota; kingdom Metazoa; phylum Arthropoda; class Insecta; order Hemiptera; family Veliidae; genus Microvelia; species Microvelia longipes. The sequence continues at coordinate 11,536 of JACMZG010000181.1, read as the reverse complement.
CAGGTTAGTAAGAAACAAAAAGAATCAAAACAAACTAGTCTATCTTATTATTTTTCTCTTTTCAAAGACGCATCTTCTAAATCAGTTTGTTTGATGGTCGTTAACATAATTTTTTATTTTTTTAAACAGAATATCGCAAAATTGATTCCCCTTCAATCACAAAGTCCTGGAGAAAACTTATTTCTCAGGGTAAGTGAATTCATTTAGCTGACAGGAGCATTACAGCCGTGTTGAAAGGGGTAGTAACATTGTTGAACAATTATCAGTAAAAAATTTAATCAAATCCTATAAATAATTCGTTTTATAAAGAGAAGGATTCTTATAAATATATAAATTGGATAGCTTTTCTTTATCTCCCTTCAATAACTCAGTATCAATACAGTAGTAAAAGAACAATTATCAGTATAAATAAATTAAAGAGAAGGGCTCCCTTCAATAACTCAGTATCAATACAGCCATGTTGTAAAAAGTAAAAATTGGTGAACAATTTTCAGTAAAAATAATTTTATCAAATAATATAATCAAATCGGATTCTAAAAATAACCGTTGCCAACGGATTCTTATACATATATAACATTAGAAAGTCTTCTCTTCATCTCTCTACAATAACCTTGGAGCAATACAGCCGTGTTGAAAGGGGTAGTAACATTGCTGAACAATTATCAGTAAAAATAATTAATCAAATCATATAAATAAATCGTTTTGTAAAGAGTAGGATTCTTATAAATATATAAAATATATAGGCTTTTCTTTATCTCCCTTCAATAACTCAGTATCAATACAGCCGTGTTGTAAAAAGTAGTAAAATTGGTGAACAATTATCAGTAAAAATAATTTTATCAAATAATATAATCAAATCGGATTTCTAAAAATAACCGATTGCCAACGGATTCTTATACATATATAACATTAGAAAGTCTTCTCTTCATCTCTCTACAATAACCTTGGAGCAATACAGCCGTGTTGAAAGGGTAGTAACATTGCTGACAATTATCTGTATAAATAATTTAATCAAATAATATAATCAAATATGATTTTAAAAATAACCGATTGCCAGGGGATTCTAATAGTTAGTCGATTTATCTGGTAAATAGCAATTATTTTGAAAATTATTCAAGTGCTGTTTCTAAATCCGTTTGTATGATGATAATTTTTACAATATTTTATTTCAAAACAGGTTAGTAAGAAACAAAAAGAATCAAAACAAACTAGTCTATCTTATTATTTTTCTCTTTTCAAAGACGCATCTTCTAAATCAGTTTGTTTGATGGTCGTTAACATAATTTTTTATTTTTTTAAACAGAATATCGCAAAATTGATTCCCCTTCAATCACAAAGTCCTGGAGAAAACTTATTTTCTCAGGGTAAGTGAATTCATTTAGCTGACAGGAGCATTACAGCCGTGTTGAAAGGGGTAGTAACATTGTTGAACAATTATCAGTAAAAATAATTTAATCAAATCCTATAAATAATTCGTTTTTAAAGAGAAGGATTCTTATAAATATATAAAATTGGATAGGCTTTTCTTTATCTCCCTTCAATAACTCAGTATCAATACAGCCGTGTTGTAAGGAGTAGTAAAATTGGTGAACAATTATCAGTAAAAATAATTTAATCAAATAATATAATCAAATCGGATTCTAAAAATAACCGATTGCCAACGGATTCTTATACATATATAACATTAGAAAGTCTTCTCTTCATCTCTCTACAATAACCTTGGAGCAATACAGCCGTGTTGAAAGGGTAGTAACATTGCTGAACAATTATCAGTAAAATAATTTAATCAAATCATATAAATAAATCGTTTTGTAAAGAGTAGGATTCTTATAAATATATAAAATTATATAGGCTTTTCTTTATCTCCCTTCAATAACTCAGTATCAATACAGCCGTGTTGTGTAAAAATTGGTGAACAATTATCAGTAAAAATAATTAATCAAATCATATAAATAAATCGTTTTTGTAAGAGAAGGATTCTTATAAAATATAAAAATTATATAGGCTTTTCTTTATCTCCCTTCAATAACTCAGTATCAATACAGCCATGTTGTAGTAGTAAAATTGGTGAACAATTATCAGTAAAAATAATTTTATCAAATAATATAATCAAATCGGATTCTAAAAATAACCGATTGCCAACGGATTCTTATACATATATAACATTAGAAAGTCTTCTCTTCATCTCTCTACAATAACCTTGGAGCAATACAGCCGTGTTGAAAGGGGTAGTAACATTGCTGAACAATTATCAGTAAAAATAATTTAATCAAATCATATAAATCGTTTTGTAAAGAGTAGGATTCTTATAAATATAAAATTATATAGGCTTTTCTTTATCTCCCTTCAATAACTCAGTATCAATACAGCCGTAGTAAAATTGGTGAACAATTATCAGTAAAAATAATTTATCAAATAATATAATCAAATCGGATTCTAAAAATAACCGATTGCCAACGGATTCTTATACATATATAACATTAGAAAGTCTTCTCTTCATCTCTCTACAATAACCTTGGAGCAATACAGCCGTGTTGAAAGGGGTAAACATTGCTGAACAATTATCTGTATAAATAATTTAATCAAATAATATAATCAAATATGATTTTAAAAATAACCGATTGCCAGGGGATTCTAATAGTTAGTCGATTTATCTGGTAAATAGCAATTATTTTGAAAACTATTCAAGTGCTGTTTCTAAATCCGTTTGTATGATGATAATTTTACAATATTTATTTCAAAACAGGTTAGTAAGAAACAAAAAGAATCAAAACAAACTAGTCTATCTTATTATTTTTCTCTTTTCAAAGACGCATCTTCTAAATCAGTTTGTTTGATGGTCGTTAACATAATTTTTTATTTTTTTAAACAGAATATCGCAAAATTGATTCCCTTCAATCACAAAGTCCTGGAGAAAACTTATTTTCTCAGGGTAAGTGAATTCATTTAGCTGACAGGAGCATTACAGCCGTGTTGAAAGGGGTAGTAACATTGTTGAACAATTATCAGTAAAAATAATTTAATCAAATCCTATAAATAATTCGTTTTATAAAGAGAAGGATTCTTATAAATATATAAAATTGGATAGGCTTTTCTTTATCTCCCTTCAATAACTCAGTATCAATACAGCCGTGTTGTAAGGAGTAGTAAAATTGGTGAACAATTATCAGTAAAAATAATTTAATCAAATAATATAATCAAATCGGATTCTAAAAATAACCGATTGCCAACGGATTCTTATACATATATAACATTAGAAAGTCTTCTCTTCATCTCTCTACAATAACCTTGAGCAATACAGCCGTGTTGAAAGGGGTAGTAACATTGCTGAACAATTATCAGTAAAATAATTTAATCAAATCATATAAATAAATCGTTTTGTAAAGAGTAGGATTCTTATAAATATATAAAATTATATAGGCTTTCTTTATCAATAACTCAGTATCAATACAGCCGAACAATTATCAGTAAAAATAATTTAATCAAATCATATAAATAAATCGTTTGTAAAGAGTAGGATTCTTATAAATATATAAAATTATATAGGCTTTTCTTTATCTCCCTTCAATAACTCAGTATCAATACAGCCGTGTTGTAAAAAGTAGTAAAATTGGTGAACAATTATCAGTAAAAATAATTTTTATCAAATAATATAATCAAATCGGATTCTAAAAATAACCGATTGCCAACGGATTCTTATACATATATAACATTAGAAAGTCTTCTCTTCATCTCTCTACAATAACCTTGGAGCAATACAGCCGTGTTGAAAGGGGTAGTAACATTGCTGAACAATTATCTGTATAAATAATTTAATCAAATAATATAATCAAATATGATTTTAAAAATAACCGATTGCCAGGGGATTCTAATAGTTAGTCGATTATCTGGTAAATAGCAATTATTTTGAAAACTATTCAAGTGCTGTTTCTAAATCCGTTTGTATGATGATAATTTTTACAATATTTTATTTCAAAACAGGTTAGTAAGAAACAAAAAGAATCAAAACAAACTAGTCTATCTTATTATTTTTCTCTTTTCAAAGACGCATCTTCTAAATCAGTTTGTTTGATGGTCGTTTAACATAATTTTTTATTTTTTTAAACAGAATATCGCAAAATTGATTCCCCTTCAATCACAAAGTCCTGGAGAAAACTTATTTTCTCAGGGTAAGTGAATTCATTTAGCTGACAGGAGCATTACAGCCGTGTTGAAAGGGGTAGTAACATTGTTGAACAATTATCAGTAAAAATAATTTAATCAAATCCTATAAATAATTCGTTTTATAAAGAGAAGGATTCTTATAAATATATAAAATTGGATAGGCTTTTCTTTATCTCCCTTCAATAACTCAGTATCAATACAGCCGTGTTGTAAGGAGTAGTAAAATTGGTGAACAATTATCAGTAAAAATAATTTAATCAAATAATATAATCAAATCGGATTCTAAAAATAACCGATTGCCAACGGATTCTTATACATATATAACATTAGAAAGTCTTCTCTTCATCTCTCTACAATAACCTTGGAGCAATACAGCCGTGTTGAAAGGGGTAGTAACATTGCTGAACAATTATCTGTATAAATAATTTAATCAAATAATATAATCAAATATGATTTTAAAAATAACCGATTGCCAGGGGATTCTAATAGTTAGTCGATTTATCTGGTAAATAGCAATTATTTTGAAAACTATTCAAGTGCTGTTTCTAAATCCGTTTGTATGATGATAATTTTTACAATATTTTATTTCAAAACAGGTTAGTAAGAAACAAAAAGAATCAAAACAAACTAGTCTATCTTATTATTTTTCTCTTTTCAAAGACGCATCTTCTAAATCAGTTTGTTTGATGGTCGTTAACATAATTTTTTATTTTTTTAAACAGAATATCGCAAATTGATTCCCTTCAATCACAAAGTCCTGGAGAAAACTTATTTTCTCAGGGTAAGTGAATTCATTTAGCTGACAGGAGCATTACAGCCGTGTTGAAAGGGGTAGTAACATTGTTGAACAATTATCAGTAAAAATAATTTAATCAAATCCTATAAATAATTCGTTTTATAAAGAGAAGGATTCTTATAAATATATAAAATTGGATAGGCTTTTCTTTATCTCCCTTCAATAACTCAGTATCAATACAGCCGTGTTGTAAGGAGTAGTAAAATTGGTGAACAATTATCAGTAAAAATAATTTAATCAAATAATATAATCAAATCGGATTCTAAAAATAACCGATTGCCAACGGATTCTTATACATATATAACATTAGAAAGTCTTCTCTTCATCTCTCTACAATAACCTTGAGCAATACAGCCGTGTTGAAAGGGGTAGTAACATTGCTGAACAATTATCAGTAAAATAATTTAATCAAATCATATAAATAATCGTTTTGTAAAGAGTAGGATTCTTATAAATATAAAATTATAGGCTTTTCTTTATCTCCCTTCAATAACTCAGTATCAATACAGCCGTGTTGTAAGAAGTAGTAAAATTGGTGAACAATTATCAGTAAAAATAATTTTATCAAATAATATAATCAAATCGGATTCTAAAATAACCGATTGCCAACGGATTCTTATACATATATAACATTAGAAAGTCTTCTCTTCATCTCTCTACAATAACCTTGGAGCAATACAGCCGTGTTGAAAGGGGTAGTAACATTGCTGAACAATTATCTGTATAAATAATTTAATCAAATAATATAATCAAATAGGATTTTAAAAATAACCGATTGCCAGGGGATTCTAATAGTTAGTCGATTTATCTGGTAAATAGCAATTATTTTGAAAACTATTCAAGTGCTGTTTCTAAATCCGTTTGTATGATGATAATTTTTACAATATTTTATTTCAAAACAGGTTAGTAAGAAACAAAAGAATCAAAACAAACTAGTCTATCTTATTATTTTTCTCTTTTCAAAGACGCATCTTCTAAATCAGTTTGTTTGATGGTCGTTAACATAATTTTTTATTTTTTTAAACAGAATATCGCAAAATTGATTCCCCTTCAATCACAAAGTCCTGGAGAAAACTTATTTTCTCAGGGTAAGTGAATTCATTTAGCTGACAGGAGCATTACAGCCGTGTTGAAAGGGGTAGTAACATTGTTGAACAATTATCAGTAAAAATAATTTAATCAAATCCTATAAATAATTCGTTTTATAAGAGAAGGATTCTTATAAATATATAAAATTGGATAGGCTTTTCTTTATCTCCCTTCAATAACTCAGTATCAATACAGCCGTGTTGTAAGGAGTAGTAAAATTGGTGAACAATTATCAGTAAAAATAATTTAATCAAATAATATAATCAAATCGGATTCTAAAAATAACCGATTGCCAACGGATTCTTATACATATATAACATTAGAAAGTCTTCTCTTCATCTCTCTACAATAACCTTGGAGCAATACAGCCGTGTTGAAAGGGGTAGTAACATTGCTGAACAATTATCAGTAAAAATAATTTAATCAAATCATATAAATAAATCGTTTTGTAAAGAGTAGGATTCTTATAAATATATAAAATTATATAGGCTTTTCTTTATCTCCCTTCAATAACTCAGTATCAATACAGCCGTGTGTAAAAGTAGTAAAATTGGTGAACAATTATCAGTAAAAATAATTTTATCAAATAATATAATCAAATCGGATTCTAAAAATAACCGATTGCCAACGGATTCTTATACATATATAACATTAGAAAGTCTTCTCTTCATCTCTCTACAATAACCTTGGAGCAATACAGCCGTGTTGAAAGGGGTAGTAACATTGCTGAACAATTATCTGTATAAATAATTTAATCAAATAATATAATCAAATATGATTTTAAAAATAACCGATTGCCAGGGGATTCTAATAGTTAGTCGATTTATCTGGTAAATAGCAATTATTTTGAAAACTATTCAAGTGCTGTTTCTAAATCCGTTTGTATGATGATAATTTTTACAATATTTTATTTCAAAACAGGTTAGTAAGAAACAAAAAGAATCAAAACAAACTAGTCTATCTTATTATTTTTCTCTTTTCAAAGACGCATCTTCTAAATCAGTTTGTTGATGGTCGTTAACATAATTTTTTATTTTTTTAAACAGAATATCGCAAAATTGATTCCCCTTCAATCACAAAGTCCTGGAGAAAACTTATTTTCTCAGGGTAAGTGAATTCATTTAGCTGACAGGAGCATTACAGCCGTGTTGAAAGGGGTAGTAACATTGTTGAACAATTATCAGTAAAAATAATTTAATCAAATCCTATAAATAATTCGTTTTAAAAGAGAAGGATTCTTATAAATATATAAAATTGGATAGGCTTTTCTTTATCTCCCTTCAATAACTCAGTATCATACAGCCGTGTTGTAAGGAGTAGTAAAATTGGTGAACAATTATCAGTAAAATAATTTAATCAAATAATATAATCAAATCGGATTCTAAAAATAACCGATTGCCAACGGATTCTTATACATATATAACATTAGAAAGTCTTCTCTTCATCTCTCTACAATAACCTTGGAGCAATACAGCCGTGTTGAAAGGGGTAGTAACATTGCTGAACAATTATCTGTATAATAATTTAATCAAATAATATAATCAAATATGATTTAAAAATAACCGATTGCCAGGGGATTCTAATAGTTAGTCGATTTATCTGGTAAATAGCAATTATTTTGAAAAACTATTCAAGTGCTGTTTCTAAATCCGTTTGTATGATGATAATTTTTACAATATTTTATTTCAAAACAGGTTAGTAAGAAACAAAAAGAATCAAAACAAACTAGTCTATCTTATTATTTTTCTCTTTTCAAAGACGCATCTTCTAAATCAGTTTGTTTGATGGTCGTTAAATAATTTTTTTTTTTTTTAAACAGAATATCGCAAAATTGATTCCCCTTCAATCACAAAGTCCTGGAGAAAACTTATTTTCTCAGGGTAAGTGAATTCATTTAGCTGACAGGAGCATTACAGCCGTGTTGAAAGGGGTAGTAACATTGTTGAACAATTATCAGTAAAAATAATTTAATCAAATCCTATAAATAATTCGTTTTATAAAGAGAAGGATTCTTATAAATATATAAAATTGGATAGGCTTTTCTTTATCTCCCTTCAATAACTCAGTATCAATACAGCCGTGTTGTAAGGAGTAGTAAAATTGGTGAACAATTATCAGTAAAAATAATTTAATCAAATAATATAATCAAATCGGATTCTAAAAATAACCGATTGCCAACGGATTCTTATACATATATAACATTAGAAAGTCTTCTCTTCATCTCTCTACAATAACCTTGGAGCAATACAGCCGTGTTGAAAGGGGTAGTAACATTGCTGAACAATTATCAGTAAAAATAATTTAATCAAATCATATAAAATAAATCGTTTTTGTAAAGAGTAGGATTCTTATAAATATATAAAATTATATAGGCTTTTCTTTATCTCCCTTCAATAACTCAGTATCAATACAGCCGTGTTGTAAAGAGTAGTAAAATTGTGAACAATTATCAGTAAAAATAATTTTATCAAATAATATAATCAAATCGGATTCTAAAAATAACCGATTGCCAACGGATTCTTATACATATATAACATTAGAAAAGTCTTCTCTTCATCTCTCTACAATAACCTTGGAGCAATACAGCCGTGTTGAAAGGGTAGTAACATTGCTGAACAATTATCTGTATAAATAATTTAATCAAATAATATAATCAAATATGATTTTAAAAATAACCGATTGCCAGGGATTCTAATAGTTAGTCGATTTATCTGGTAAATAGCAATTATTTTGAAAACTATTCAAGTGCTGTTTCTAAATCCGTTTGTATATGATAATTTTTACAATATTTTATTTCAAAACAGGTTAGTAAGAAACAAAAAGAATCAAAACAAACTAGTCTATCTTATTATTTTTCTCTTTCAAAGACGCATCTTCTAAATCAGTTTGTTTGATGGTCGTTAACATAATTTTTATTTTTTTAAACAGAATATCGCAAAATTGATTCCCCTTCAATCACAAAGTCCTGGAGAAAACTTATTTTCTCAGGGTAAGTGAATTCATTTAGCTGACAGGAGCATTACAGCCGTGTTGAAAGGGGTAGTAACATTGTTGAACAATTATCAGTAAAAATAATTTAATCAAATCCTATAAATAATTCGTTTTATAAAGAGAAGATTCTTATAAATATATAAAATTGGATAGGCTTTTCTTTATCTCCCTTCAATAACTCAGTATCAATACAGCCGTGTTGTAAGGAGTAGTAAAATTGTGAACAATTATCAGTAAAAATAATTTAATCAAATAATATAATCAAATCGGATTCTAAAAATAACCGATTGCCAACGATTCTTATACATATATAACATTAGAAAGTCTTCTCTTCATCTCTCTACAATAACCTTGGAGCAATACAGCGTGTTGAAAGGGTAGTAACATTGCTGAACAATTATCAGTAAAAATAATTTAATCCAATCCATATAAATAAATCGTTTTTAAAGAGTAGATTCTTAAAATATATAAAATTATATAGGCTTTTCTTTATCTCCCTTCAATAACTCAGTATCAATACAGCCGTGTTGTAAGAGTAGTAAAATTGGTGAACAATTATCAGTAAAAATAATTTTATCAAATAATATAATCAAAATCGGATTTCTAAAAATAACCGATGCCAACGGATTCTTATACATATATAACATTAGAAAGTCTTCTCTTCATCTCTCTACAATAACCTTGGAGCAATACAGCCGTGTTGAAAGGGTAGTAACATTGCTGAACAATTATCTGTATAAATAATTTAATCAAATAATATAATCAAATATGATTTTAAAAATAACCGATTGCCAGGGGATTCTAATAGTTAGTCGATTTATCTGGTAAATAGCAATTATTTTGAAAACTATTCAAGTGCTGTTTTTAAATCCGTTTGTATGATGATAATTTTTACAATATTTTATTTCAAAACAGGTTAGTAAGAAACAAAAAGAATCAAAACAAACTAGTCTATCTTATTATTTTTCTCTTTTCAAAGACGCATCTTCTAAATCAGTTTGTTTGATGGTCGTTAACATAATTTTTTATTTTTTTAAACAGAATATCGCAAAATTGATTCCCCTTCAATCACAAAGTCCTGGAGAAAACTTATTTTCTCAGGGTAAGTGAATTCATTTAGCTGACAGGAGCATTACAGCCGTGTTTGAAAGGGGTAGTAACATTGTTGAACAATTATCAGTAAAAATAATTTAATCAAATCCTATAAATAATTCGTTTTATAAAGAGAAGGATTCTTATAAATATATAAATTGGATAGGCTTTTCTTTATCTCCTTCAATAACTCAGTATCAATACAGCCGGTTGTAAGGAGTAGTAAAATTGGTGAACATTATCAGTAAAAATAATTAATCAAATAATAAATCAAATCGGATTCTAAAAAATAACCGATTGCCAACGGATTCTTATACATATATAACATTAGAAAGTCTTCTCTTCATCTCTCTACAATAACCTTGGAGCAATACAGCCGTGTTGAAAGGGGTAGTAACATTGCTGAACAATTATCAGTAAAATAATTTAATCAAATCATATAAATAAATTCGTTTTGTAAAGAGTAGGATTCTTATAAATATATAAAATTATATAGGCTTTTCTTTATCTCCCTTCAATAACTCAGTATCAATACAGCCGTGTTGTAAGAGTAGTAAAATTGGGTGAACAATTATCAGTAAAATAATTTATCAAATAATATAATCAAATCGGATTCTAAAAATAACCGATTGCCAACGGATTCTTATACATATATAACATTAGAAAGTCTTCTCTTCATCTCTCTACAATAACCTGGAGCAATACAGCCGTGTTGAAAGGGGTAGTAACATTGCTGAACAATTATCAGTAAAAATAATTTAATCAAATCATATAAATAAATCGTTTTGTAAAGAGTAGGATCTTATAAATATATAAAATTATATAGGCTTTTCTTTATCTCCCTTCAATAACTCAGTATCAATACAGCCGTGTTGTAAGAGTAGTAAAATTGGTGAACAATTATCAGTAAAAATAATTTAATCAAATAATATAATCAAATCGGATTCTAAAAATAACCGATTTGCCAACGGATTCTTTATACATATATAACATTAGAAAGTCTTCTCTTCATCTCTCTACAATAACCTTTGGAGCAATACAGCCGTGTTGAAAGGGGTAGTAACATTGCTGAACAATTATCTGTATAATAATTTAATCAAATAATATAATCAAATAGGATTTTAAAAATAACCCGATTGCCAGGGATTCTAATAGTTAGTTCGATTTACCTTGGTAAAATAGCAATTAATTTGAAAACTATTCAAGTGCTGTTTCTAAATCCGTTTGTATGATTGATAATTTTTACAATATTTTATTTCAAAACAGGTTAGTAAGAAACAAAAAGAATCAAAACAAACTAGTCTAAATCTTATTTTTTTTCTCTTTTCAAAGACGCATCTTCTAAATCAGTTTGTTTGATGGTCGTTAACATAATTTTTTTATTTTTTTAAACAGAATATCGCA
>JACMZG010000180.1:12500-24796 GCA_018340805.1 Microvelia longipes | reverse complement strand
CCGAAACTCGCAATAAAACAATCCAAGTAGCATAATATTAATAGTAAATAAAATCAGCACTTATTATATAATAATCAATTATAAAAAATTAGCAAGCCAAACGTTTTTAAGTAAATTTATACATTCGCTGTAAACTAATTCGATCTTTAATCAATGACTAATAAATCCTCTCCGCAGGTTCACCACGGAAACCTTGTTACGACTTTTACTTCACCTCTAAATGATCAAGTGATTGTCTTTCCCCAAACTATAGAAATGTGCCTAGTCATAAACGGAAATCCAACGATCTCACTAAACCATTCAATCGGAGTACGACGGGCGTGACAAAGCAGGGAACTAATCAGCGCTAAGCATGACTGCACTTACAGGAAGCCTCGTTCAAGTGGAAAATTCAAAAAATCCACTAATTCCTGACACGACAGTGATTAACGCAGGTACCAGCCATTTCTAGCTAAGGAATAAACTCGCTTGTTAACTGCCATTGTAGCGCGCGTGCGGCCCGGACATCTAAGCGGCATCACAGACCTTATTGCTCTTTTCAATTTAGCTAAACGCTATTATTCTCTAAGAAGTCAGCATTGAGTTAAAACAATGTACTATTTAGCAGTTAGAGTCTCGTCGTTAACGAAATTAACCAGACAAATCGCTCCCACCAACTAAGAAACGGCCATGCACCACCACCCACCGAATCAAGAAAGAGCTATCAATCTGTCAATCCTCACAGTGTCCGGACCGGGTGAGATTTCCCGTGTTGAGTCAAATTAAGCCGCAGGCTCCACTCCTGGTGGTGCCCTTCCGTCAATTCCTTTAAGTTTCAGCTTTGCAACCATACTTCCCCCGAACCCATAGACTTAGGTTCCGGTGACTTCTCGCAAGGAGATTAAATTACCTTCGCGAAACTGTCAGTTGCATAGTTTATGGTCAGAACTAGGAACGGTATCTGATCGTCTCGATCCTCTGACTTTCGTTCTTGATTAATGAAAACATTCTTGGCAAATGCTTTCGCAGTAGACTGTCTGCTGATGATCTAAGAATTTCACCTCTAGCACCAGCATACATAGCCCCCGCAGTCCTTTTAATCATTACTTCAGTTTCGAAAACCAACAAAATAAAACCGAAGTCTTATTTATTATTCCATGCAACAATATGCAAGCATCAGCCGCTTTAAGCACTCTAATTTTTTTCAAAGTAAACTTGTCGGTCATCCTCACACCCATTAAAGAGCATCAAAGATATACACGACGTCGAAGGACAAGATAGCTCAATCAAAGATTTCAAACCATCTTTTCCTCAATTTCAACTACGACTTTTAACTGCAAACAACTTTAATATACGCTATTGGAGCTGGAATTACCGCGGCTGCTGGCACCAGACTTGCCCTCCAATTGATACTTGATAAAGTATTTAAAATGTCCATTGCAATTATGAAACCACTAGGGCCCATATTGTTATTTTTGTCACTACCTCACCGAACCGGTATTGGGTAATTTACGCGCCTGCTGCCTTCCGTGGATGGGTAGCCGTTCTCTCAGGCTCCCTCTCCGAATCGAACACTGATCCCCGTTACCCGTTACAACCATGGTAAGCTTTGATCTTACCATCGAAAGTTGATAGTCAGCCACTCAAGAGATATGTCGTCAACACAAAGGTCGTACGATCAGTAAAATTATCCAGAGTCTCAAAAACGTTTTCACAGGTTGATTTGATCTAATAAATCCGCCGCTTCGTGAGTCACGGCATTCTGTTAGATATTAGCTCTAGAATTACCACAGTTATCCCATGGCAAAATGATAGAATCTCTCAAATCATAGCTGTTATAAATGAGCCATCCGGCGTTTAAGTGTACGAGACTTGTACTAGACATGCATGGCTTAATCTTTGAGATAAGCATATGACTACTGGCAGGATCAACCAGATATTTATTTTACGTACTCTACTTAACAGGTTTCAATAAGTAGTCACTAAAGATATGAAAATCAATAAACACAAGTATCATTAACTTTATCAATCGATCAAGCATTAACCACATGATAATCCAAAAAACAGCAATTTCATTTAAAAAACCACTATTTTGTGAAATAATTTAATTATCACCCTTTCAACGATTTTTATTTTTTGCAATAAATGATTAAATACAATGATAATCAAGTCTCATTTTTATTAACTGATTTGAAAAGAAAAATGTTTTACCATTTTTCTCAGTCACATTATATTAAATCCAAAAAATAAATATCGTTTACTCAATGCATCATCGATGCATAAAAGCTTGATCATTTCAGTTTACTCTACTTAGCATTTACGTTTTCATCAATAATGATACGTACGATTTTTATTCAATCGCTTAGCTATCGTTTAACCGATAACTAAAATAGGCCATTCGTTATATATTTAAAATATATGATATTCATTGAATTGCTTTTATTGTTAGCGTTTGATTCAACAAATTCAACTAACAAGCAATAAACAATCGCAAAGCAAGCTTCACAACTGTATCTGACTAGAAAAAGGCCTGGACAATAGAATTTAAATTACTAAACGCTTCAAAGCGAAAGCTATATTTACCCTTGTTCATGTGGTACGTAGTAGACGATAACTCCACGCATTTGGAAACCGTTACCGAAACAACATTCGCCACTACAACATTTTTTCATTTACCCATAATTCATAACGAATATATGAGTTTAATTTCATTGATAATCAAAAATCAACAGTATATATAATACCATGTCAACTTTACATAGACTACCAATATATAGCCAGTTATCTAACATGGTAGTATTTAATAAATTGGAAAATAACAGAGAAATAATTAAGAAAAGATTTTTTTAAAATATAAAATTCTCGATTTTTTCTAAGTCGAAAATGTATAAAAACTGTAATATTTGATTTTATGACATGAAATATTTGCATTTTTCTTTGAAATTTGTGTAAAAAATTATTTTATTTTTTTAAGTTCAAATGAAATATTACTTATTAACAAACTACTTATTAAATAAGTAATATAAAATTAATAAACATTTATTACATTTTATTGAATAAAATCGATTGTTAAATGAAAATCGATATATTATTATTATTATTATTATTATTATTAATTATTATTATTATTATTATTATTATTATTATTATTATTATTATTATTATTATTATTATTATTATTATTAATTATTATATTATTATATTATTATTAATTATTATTAATTATATTATATTATTATTATTATTATATATATATTATTTTATATTATTATTATTTTATTATTAATATTATTATTATTATTATTATTATTATTATTATTATTTATTATTATTATTATTATTATTTATTATTATTATAATCAGTCAAGCGGGTGTAACTATTAGTCTCTTTACATTAACATGATAGTTATTATTTCTGAAAATGAAAATTAAATTGAAAATGATTTCACTTTCATGCGGATGATCTTTACAGAATTTTTATTCTAAAATTTATATTCGCGGTCCTTTCACTGTAGTTTCTTTTTTTATTAATCGAAGATTTTATACAATAAGGAGCAGTTTCAGCAGTTTTCTAAAAATATTTTTAAAAAAATAAATAAAGAAAACCAAATCACTATGACGAGCATTTGTTATAAACAAACAATATCTTTTTTGTTTTTTTTCTTTGTGTTAGTTTATATTAAAACAAATGAATAACTTCTGAAATTTTTTCGAGCAAAAAAGCCAGCATAGATATTTTCTTTATATTATATAAATAATCTCTGGAAAATTTTTGATAAAAAAAGCCTATAATTTTTTATATTTATACTTATTGATATGGTATCTTTTACGATATGTGATTTATGCCAAGCATCATGAATGTCAAAACGATAATTGAGCTATGAAAATTTTTTGAGCAAAAAGCCAGCTTTTCAGCTGGCAAATTAATTTAATTAATATTTAATTTATATTTTATTCAAACAAAATAATTATATTTAATGGATTTACCAAATTTTGTTGAAATTTCCATAGAAAATTTTTAAAAAGCCAGCTTTTCAGCTGGCAAATTAATTTAATTAATATTTTTTGTTTTATTCAAACAAAAAATTATATTTTAATGGATTTAACCAAATTTTGTTTAATTTCCATAGATTTGGTCAGCAAAATTTTAATTTTCAAATATTTACCTTAAAAATCGAGATTTTTACATTACGTCCTTATGGAGATTTTCAAATTTTGAATTCTTTTGCAAAAAATCAAATTTCGTAGAAATAGCAATTTTGTTTTATTTTGTTCTGCTGATATAAGGTATATAATATAATATAAGTATATAAGTATATAAGTATATATAAAGTATATAAGTATATAAGTATATAAGTATAAGTCCAAAAAAAAATTTAGCAAAAAACACAACTCTCAACCATAACAACAACACTATACAATATATTATATTATACTATAATACTATATATACATAAAAGTTATTATTAAAAATACTAATAATAACAATATATACTATAGTACTATATAGCACTATACAATATACTCTATAGTGTCATTATTTACCATAATAATCAAACTAGATTATTAGATTTAATTGTAAATAATGCAACCAAATAACCAATATCGTTTTACTAACGAATGAATGAACCATATAGGCCCAAATCATCGCGTCAGATGGGGATGAAGTTCAGATTCTCGCAGTTTAAAACCGCTCGAAATCTTACGCTCCCCGACCGTAAGGTAAGTCGTATGCAAACGATTTAATGCCAACACGTAAATCATAAAATATATGATTCAAACACCCAACCTATTTTCATAGGTTAGTTAGAGTTTAAATATATGGCTAAGCCACATCCAACAAATCCGAAAATTCGTTAGATAATACTATTGCCTCTTTACGAGGTAGGCACTGAATTATCATTACGTCTGGGCGAGATTCAGACTTAGAGGCGTTCAGTCTTAATCTCTCGGATGGTAGCTTCGTGCCAATGACCTTTCGATCAAGCACATTTACCAGTGATCCGAATCTGCGGTTCCTCTCGTACTGAGCAGAATTACCATTGTAATGACACTTTATATAGTAGGGTAAAACTAACCTGTCTCACGACGGTCTAAACCCAGCTCACGTTCCCTATTAGTGGGTGAACAATCCAACGCTTTGTGAATTCTGCTTCACAATGATAGGAAGAGCCGACATCGAAGGATCAAAAAGCGACGTCGCTATGAACGCTTGGCCGCCACAAGCCAGTTATCCCTGGTAACTTTTCTGACACCTCTTGCTTTAAACTCTAAAGAAATCAAAAGGATCGATAGGCCGCGCTTTCACGGTCTGTATTCGTACTGAAAATCAAAATCAAGTGAGCATTTCCCTTTTGGTCCACACCAGGTTTCTGTCCTGGTTGAGCTCCCTTGGGACACCTGCGTTACCATTTGACAGATGTACCGCCCCAGTCAAACTCCCCACCTGACACTGTCCTCAGAACAGTTCGTAGCATCCGAAGATTACTACCTTTTCTCCACAATAAATTGACCAAAGTAACTGCACTGCATTACTGAGTAAGTAAAGAAACAATCAGAGTAGTGGTATTTCACTGCGACTTGCGTCTCCCACTTATACTACACCTCTAATGTCTCCCTACAAAGTCGGACTAGAGTCAAGCTCAACAGGGTCTTCTTTCCCCGCTATATTTTCCAAGCCCGTTCCCTTGGCTGTAGTTTCGCTAGATAGTAGATAGGGACAGTAGGAATCTCGTTAATCCATTCATGCACGTCACTAATTAGATGACGAGGCATTTGGCTACCTGAAGAGAGTCATAGTTACTCCCGCCGTTAACCAGCGCTTGTTTGAATTTCTTCACGTTGACATTCATGGCACTGGGCAGAAATCACATTGCGTCAAAGCCGTTCACCAGCCATCGCAATGCTTTGTTTTAATTAGACAGTCGGATTCCTCTAGTCCATGCCAGTTCTAGTTGATCGTTAATTGTACAAGACGACCATGAATCCGAAAAATCCACAAATCATAGCCTAACCCGCCTATCAATCGATCAAAAGAGTTCCATTTCAATCCAAGTTGCCCCAAAACAGAATCAAAACACCCAATTCCGTTTCAATCAACTTCTTGATTAAGCCCACCATACCCGTCCCTAGAGCCAATCCTTTTACCGAAGGTACGGATCTAGTTTGCCGACTTCCCTTACCTACATTGTTCTAAGGCTATAGGCTGCTCACCTTGGAGACCTGCTGCGGATATCGGTACGGATTGAAACGAAATTTATAACTGCTCCCTCAGATTTTCAAGGGCCATCAGGGCGCTTCGGACACCACAAGAACGCGGTGCTTTTAACATTTCACATCCCTTTCTCCAGATAACCTGATTCTAGGGACATGGTTATGTATACAAAGAAAAGAGAACTCTTCCCAAAACACTGATGACGTCTCTGAGATCGCTTGTGTTGCCACCTTGTGTTGCCGAAACAACCAAATTTCCATATTCAAGTTCAGTAATGTTAACTGATTCCCTTTCGCTCAAGAGGCTAAAATCAATTATAAACACTATTGCTAATGTCTATCACCTCTTTCTGATAACTGAATTACCAGATCGCTTAGGACCGACTAACCCATGTTCAAATGCTGTTGACATGGAACCCTTCTCCACTTCAGTCTTCAAGGATCTCACTTGAATAATTGCTACTACTACCAAGATCTGTACCCGTGACCGCTCCACTCTGACTTACGCCAGTAGCTTCTTAGCAACCACGGCACCCTCCTACACGATATCGCTTACTCGTTTTGTAAACTTACGATATCGATCCGGTATAGGTCCCACGCTACAGCGCCATCCATTTTCAGGGCTGGTTGATTCGGCAGGTGAGTTGTTACACACTCCTTAGCGGATGACGACTTCCATGTCCACCGTCCTGCTGTCTTTATCAAACCAACACCTTTTGTGGTTCTCATGAGCGTATGTTAGGCACCTTAACCAGATGTTTGGTTCATCCCACATCGCCAGTTCTGCTTACCAAAAATGGCCCACTAGACACTTGTATTCGATGCACATCTTCAATGAAGAAAGACGCACATCGAACCCATTTAAAGTTTGAGAATAAGTTGAGACATTTCGTCCCCAATACTTCTAATCATTCGCTTTACCAGGTAAAACTACAACAACAAATGTCAGCTATCCTGAGGGAAACTTCGGAGGGAACCAGCTACTAGATGGTTCGATTAGTCTTTCGCCCCTATACTTTGTCCGACGATCGATTTGCACGTCAGAACCGCGGCGGTCCTCCATCAGAGTTTCCTCTGCTTCAACCTGCACAAGCATAGTTCACCATCTTTCGGGTCTCTACATGATCGCTCAAACTCCGCCCAGATGCGAACATCTTTAGACGGGTCGATGTTGCACTCTGTTTAACAGAGGTCACATCACAGTTTACCGAAGCAAACCTTTACATTAATTTCGCCATGGGGTTTCGTAAGGCCCTTTGACTCGCGATCATATAAAACTCCTTGGTCCGTGTTTCAAGACGGGACAAGTAAGTAACCTACATACACTGCAGACTTACTAGATGCCCATCGACCATCAGTTATACTAAACATTCAAAAGCAATCCTTATAGCTCACAATCAAACAAACATTACCAACAGCCAATATCAGCAAATCGCAATCACCAATAACCAAATTTAACCGTGTGAGCTATAAAACCATTCCGAAGAATGGTCACCTTCACCATTACGACAGAAAAACGGCACTATGGTCGCAGTTTTGATACAGAAAGTGCATCAACCGTCCATTATTAAATTAGCAATTCCTAGTGAGATTTTGCAAAAATAAGAAAACAGACAATCAACTGAATCCCATAACATTTCGGCTCACTCGTTTACCTCTAAGCGATTTCACGTACTATTTAACTCTCTCTTCAAAGTTCTTTTCAACTTTCCCTCACGGTACTTGTTTACTATCGGACTCGCACAAGTATTTAGCCTTAGATGGAGTTTACCACCCAATTTGGACTGCATTCTCAAACAATCCGACTCATAGGAAACATCAATAAAAGCCTCGTACACTCCAACCGGTCTAACACCGTCTATGGACAACATCACAATCAAGTGAATTTGGAGTATACTCAACAATTAAAAACGCAACCTTTACACCACAACTCCTAATATCAAAGATACAGGATTCAGTGCTGGGCTAATTCCCGGTCGTTCGCCACTACTGGGGAAATCCTTGTTAGTTTTTTTCCTCCGCTTAATGATATGCTTAAGTTCAGCGGGTAATCTCATCTGATCTGAGGTCGGATTTAAAAGTTAATTGAACAAAAAATAAAATTCGAAATTCCTTGACAATTTAATTGATTATTTACTAAAATCTCACAGGTGACAGCACACATATGCACCAGAACGCAACTCATTAAGCTGCGGCACTAAAATTAAAATTATGTATGCATCAAATGATATCAATAATTTCAATAATCCAGAATTTCCGTCAAACTTGTTCAATTATATTTAAAACACTAATTCAATACGTCAATTAATACTGAAACGCACATAGATAATGCAAAATTAAATTGTCATTGTCATTAATAGCATCATTATTAATTAATCAATCCAAAATATATTTAAAAGATCAAACAAATAAATCAACAACCCATTCAAACATTGTTTATTTGCCTTTCTTCTTTCTATACAATGGTCAATAAATTATGAAACAATAGTAACAATAACAAATAAATCTATTAACTTCAACAACAGCATTAACGTTAATTTCATATGTATAAACTGTATATTAATAGCATTTCAAAAATCGAACTATGTTTCCATAGAGGTGTACTTGTTTAACAAATACACTATCACCTTAAAGAGGCACTTTCGATTGAAAAAAAACCAAAAGTGAACCCCTCAAAACATTACTATTGAACGTAATGATAAATGCTATGCCGACCCTCAGACAGATGTGGCTATAGGTTACCATAGCCGCCATTTGCGTTCAAAATGTCAATGATCAGAGCGTTGTGCAGTTCACATTAATTCACATGTTTTGCTACGTTCTTCATCGACGTGCGAGCCGAGTGATCCATCGCTTAAAGTGGTTAATTAAATACAGATGCTTTTTACAGCGATCCATATTCTAATTTTCAATCAACCCAACTTCTTTTACAAAGTCGAGGATTGCCATTATCATTTGATCACCAAACGATACTGTAAAGTTAAATAGAAATAGAAACACACAGGGCAGTTTTCATAAAATCGTGTTAATCAACATACAAATTTTAGCCAATTGCATTTGCCAAAAAAATGATTAATAAAATAACTGAATTCGGATATTTATCTACAAAGCATTAGACCAGTAATCGCAACTTGATTCGGACAAATAAATAACACAATTTAAAGATTTATATTAAACTAATTAAACCTTGCACAATATCTTGATCACGCTTTGATATTGTTTTATCAGTGCCAAACTTTTGAATTCCTTTTTACGAAAGACTACGGACATAAGTCTGTCAATAAACAACACCCAAATGTTTATATGAGTACTCGGTATTTCGAAAAATACCATAGGCACCCGTGAATGTGTTGGTTTAATGCTGATTAATTTACTACACTTGAACCATATTTACCTATAAACGAGTCGTTTATTGTTTAAGCCCTTCGCAATAAAACAATCCAAGTAGCATATGTAATTAGTAATTAAAATCAGCACTTTTATATTAAAAATTCATTATAAAATAAATTATGCCAAAATCGTTTTTTAATTAATATAGCATGTCAGCTGTAAAATTCTAATCGTTCTTTAATTTCAATGAACTAATAATGATCCTTCCGCAGGTTCACCTACGGAAACCTTGTTACGACTTTTACTTCCTCTAAATGATCAAGTTTGATTGTCTTTTCCCAACTATAGAAATGTTGCCATTTCTTAATCGGAATCCAACGATCTCACTAAACCATTCAATCGGTAGTAGCGACGGGCGGTGTGTACAAAGGGCAGGGACGTAATCAGCGCAAGCTAGTGACTTGCGCTTACTAGGAATTCCTCGTTCAGTGCGAATAATTCAATCACAATCCTGATACGACAGTGTTTCACAGGTTACCCAGCATTTTCTAGGAATTAAACTCGTGTTACTGCCATTGTAGCGCGCGTGCGGCCCCGGACATCTAAGGGCATCACAGACCTGTTATTGCTCTTTTTCATTTAGCTAAACGCTATTTATTCCTCTAAGAAGTGAGCATTTGCTATTTTAAAACAAATGTACTATTTAGCAGTTAGAGTCTCGTTCGTTATCGGAATTAACCAGACAAATCGCTCCACCAACTAAGAACGGCCATGCACCACCACCCACCGAATCAAGAAAGAGCTATCAATCTGTCAATCCTCACAGTGTCCGGACCGGGTGAGATTTCCCGTGTTGAGTCAAATTAAGCCGCAGGCTCCACTCCTGGTGGTGCCCTTCCGTCAATTCCTTTAAGTTTCAGCTTTGCAACCATACTTCCCCCGGAACCCAAGACTTTGGTTTCCCGGTGACTTCTCGCAAGAGATTTAAATTACCATCGCGAACTGTCAGTTGGCATAGTTTATGGTCAGAACTAGGACGGTATCTGATCGTCTTCGATCCTCTGACTTTCGTTCTTGATTAATGAAAACATTCTTGGCAAATGCTTTCGCAGTAGACTGTCTGCTGATGATCTCAGAATTTCACCTCTAGCACCAGCATACATATATGCCCCCGGCAGTCTCTTTTAATCATTACTTCAGTTTCGAAAACCAACAAAAAAAACCGAAGTCTTATTTATTATTCCATGCAACAATATGCAAGCATCAGCCTGCTTTAAGCACTCTAATTTTTTCAAAGTAAACTTGTCGGTCATCCTCAAACACCCATTAAAGAGCATCAAAGATATACACGACGTCGAAGGACAAGATACTCAATCAAGTCAAACATCTTTTCCTCAATTTCAACTACGAGCTTTTTAACTGCAACAACTTTAATATACGCTATGGAGCTGGAATTACCGCGGCTGCTGGCACCAGACTTGCCCTCCAATTGATACTTGATAAAGTATTTAAAATGTTCTCATTGCAATTATGAAACCACTAGGGCCCATATTGTTATTTTTGTCACTACCTCACCGAACCGGTATTGGGTAATTTCGCGCCTGCTGCCTTCCGTGGATGTGGTAGCCGTTTCTCAGGCTCCCTCTCCGGAATCGAACACTGATTCCCCGTTACCCGTTACAACCATGGTAAGCTTTGATCTTACCATCGAAAGTTGATAGGTCAGCCACTTCAAGAGATATGTCGTCAACACAAAAGGCGTACGATCAGTAAAATTATCCAGAGTCATCAAAAAACCGGTTTTCACCAGGTTGATTTTGATCTAATAAATCCGCCGCTTCGTGAGTCACGGCATTCTGTTAATATTAGCTCTAGAATTACCACAGTTATCCCATGGCAAAATGATAGAATCTCTCAAATCATAGCTGTTATAATGAGCCATCCGCGGTTTAAGTGTACGAGACTTTGTACTAGACATGCATGGCTTAATCTTTGAGATAAGCATATGACTACTGCAGGATCAACCAGATATTTATTTTACGTACTCTACTTAACATGGTTTCAATTAAGTAGTCACTAAAGATATTGAAAATCAATAAACACAAGTATCATTAACTTTATCAATCGATCAAGCATTAACCACATGATAATCCAAAAACAGCAATTTCATTTAAAAAAACCACTATTTTGTGAAATAAATTTAATTATCACCCTTTCAAACGATTTTTTTTTTGCAATAAATGATTTAAATACAATGTATAATCAAGTCTCATTTTTATTAACTGATTTGAAAAGAAAAATGTTTTACCATTTTTCTCAGTCACATATATTAAATCCAAAATATAAATATCGTTTACTCAATGCATCATCGATGCATAAAAGCTTGATCATTTCAGTTTACTCTACTTAGCATTTACGTTTTCATCAATAATGATACGTACGATTTTTATTCAATCGCTTAGCTATCGTTTAACCGATAACTAAAATAGGCCATTCGTTATATATTTAAATATATGATATTCATTGAATTGCTTTTATTGTTAGCGTTTTGATTCAACAAATTCAACTAACAAGCAATAAACAATCGCAAAGCAAGCTTCACAACTGTATCTGACTAGAAAAAGGCCTGGACAATAGAAATTTAAATTACTAACGCTTCAAAGCGAAAGCTATATTTACCCTTGTTCATGTGGTACGTAGTAGACAATAACTCCACGCATTTGGAAACCGTTACCGAAACAACATTCGCCACTACAACATTTTTTCATTTACCC
>JACMZG010000180.1:0-7500 GCA_018340805.1 Microvelia longipes | reverse complement strand
CGACAGAAAAAACGGCACTATTGGTCGCAGTTTTGATACAGAAAGTGCATCGTCATTAGAGCTTAAAAGCAATTCCTAGTGAGATTTTGCTAAAATAAGATTGACAGACATAACTGAATCCCATATATCATTTCGGCTCTACTCGTTTACCTCTAAGCGATTTCACGTACTATTTAACTCTCTCTTCAAAGTTCTTTTCAACTTTCCCTCACGGTACTTGTTTGCTATCGGACTCGCACAAGTATTTAGCCTTAGATGGAGTTTACCACCCAATTTGGACTGCATTCTCAAACAATCCGACTCATAGGAAACATCAATAAAAGCCTCGTACACTCCAACCGGTCTAACACCGTCTATGGACAACATCACAATCAAGTGAATTTGGAGTATACTCAACAATTAAAAACGCAACCTTTACACCACAACTCCAATATCAAAGATACAGGATTCAGTGCTGGGCTAATTCCCGGTCGTTCGCCACTACTGGGGAAATCCTTGTTAGTTTCTTTTCCTCCGCTTAATGATATGCTTAAGTTCAGCGGGTAATCTCATCTGATCTGAGGTCGGATTTAAAAGTTAATTGAACAAATAAATAATAAATTCGAAATTCCTTGACAATTTAATTGATTATTTACTAAAATCTCACAGGTGACAGCACACATATGCACCAGAACGCAACTCATTAAGCTGCGGCACTGGAGAAAATTAAAATTATGTATGCATCAAATGATATCAATAATTTCAATAATCCAGAATTTCCGTCAAACTTGTTCAATTATTTAAAACACTATTTCAATACGTCAATTAATACTGAAACGCACATATTGATAATGCAAAATTAAATTGTCATTGTCATTAATAGCATCATTATTTCTATTATTATCAATCCAAAATATATTTAAAAGATCAAACAAATAAATCAACAACCCATTCAAACATTGTTTATTTGCCTTTTCTTCTTTCTATACAATGGTCAATAAATTATGAAAACAATAGTAACAATAACAAATAAATCTATTAACTTCAACAACAGCATTAACTTTATTAATTCATATGTATAAACTGTATATTAATAGCATTCAAAAATCGAAACTCTATGTTTCCATAGAGGTGTACTTGTTTACAAATACACTATCACCTTAAAGAGGCACTTTCGATTGAAATAAAAACCAAAAGTGAACCCCTCAAAACATTACTATTGAACGTAATGATAAATGCTATGCCGACCCTCAGACAGATGTGGCTATAGGTTGACCCATAGCCGCCATTTGCGTTCAAAATGTCAATGATCAGAGCGTTGTGCAGTTCACATTAATTCACATGTTTTGCTACGTTCTTCATCGACGTGCGAGCCGAGTGATCCATCGCTTAAAGTGGTTAATAATATACAGATGCTTTTTACAGCGATCCATATTCTAATTTTCAATCAACCCAACTTCTTTTACAAAGTCGAGGATTGCCATTATCATTTGATCACCAAACGATACTGTAAAGTTAAATAGAAATAGAAACACACGGGGCAGCTTTTCATATAATATCGTGTTAATCAACATACAAATTCTTTAGCCAATTGCAGTTTTGCCAAATAAATGATTAATAAAATAACTGAATTCGGATATTTATCTACAAAGCATTAGACCAGTTATTATTAATCACTGCAACTTGAATTCGTATATTGACCAAATAAATAACACTAAATTTTTAAAGATATTATATTACTAAACTAATTAAACCTTGCACAATATCCTGATAATGCTTTGATATTGTTTTATCAGTGCCAACAACTTGTGTTTTGTAATTTCCTTTTTACGAGAGACTACGGACATAAGTCTGTCATATAAACAACACCCAATAAAAATGTTTATATGAGTACTCGGTATTTCGAAAAATACCATAGGCACCCGTGAATGTGTTGGTTTAATGCTGATTAATTTACTACTAGCACTTGAAACCATATTACTACTATAAAACGAGTCGATTTATTGTTTAGCGAGCCGAATACTTCGCAATAAAACAATCCAAGTAGCATAATATGTAATTAGTAATTAAAATCAGCACTTTTTTATATTAATAATTCATTATAAAATGAATTATTAGAGCCAAAATCGTTTTTTTATTTAATTTATAGCATGTCAGCTGTAATTCTAATCGTTCTTTTAATTTCAATGAACTAATAATGATCCTTCCGCAGGTTCACCTACGGAAACCTTGTTACGACTTTTACTTCCTCTAAATGATCAAGTTTGAGTGTCTTTTCCCAACTATAGAAATGTTGCCATTTCTTAATCAGAATCCAACGATCTCACTAAACCATTCAATCGGTAGTAGCGACGGGCGGTGTGTACAAAGGGCAGGGACGTAATCAGCGCAAGCTAGTGACTTGCGCTTACTAGGAATTCCTCGTTCAATGCGAATAATTACAATTCGCAATTCCTGACACGACAGTGTTTAAGATTGCCCAACTATTTCTAGTAGGATAAACTTGTTACTGCCATTGTAGCGCGCGTGCGGCCCCGGACATCTAAGGGCATCACAGACCTGTTATTGCTCTTTTTCATTTAGCTAAACGCTATTTATTCTTCTAAGAAGTCATCATTTGCGAGTTAAAACAAATGTACTATTTAGCAGGTTAGAGTCTCGTTCGTTACGGAATTAACCTGACAAATCGCTCCACCAACTAAGAACGGCCATGCACCACCACCCACCGAATCAAGAAAGAGCTATCAATCTGTCAATCCTCACAGTGTCCGGACCGGGTGAGATTTCCCGTGTTGAGTCAAATTAAGCCGCAGGCTCCACTCCTGGTGGTGCCCTTCCGTCAATTCCTTTAAGTTTCAGCTTTGCAACCATACTTCCCCCGGAACCCAAGACTTTGGTTTCCCGGTGACTTCTCGCAAGAGATTTAAATTACTTCGCGAACTGTCAGTTGGCATAGTTTATGGTCAGAACTAGGACGGTATCTGATCGTCTTCGATCCTCTGACTTTCGTTCTTGATTAATGAAAACATTCTTGGCAAATGCTTTCGCAGTAGACTGTCTGCTGATGTCTCAGAATTTCACCTCTAGCACCAGCATACATATGCCCCCGGCAGTCTCTTTTAATCATTACTTCAGTTTCGAAAACCAACAAAATAAAACCGAAGTCTTATTTATTATTCCATGCAACAATATGCAAGCATCAGCCTGCTTTAAGCACTCTATTTTTTCAAAGTAAACTTGTCGGTATTGAAACCCAATAAAGTGACTTAACAATATACACGACGGTGAAGGACAAGATAGCTTTCAATCAAAGATTTCAAAAACCATCTTTTTCCTCAATTTCAACTACAGCTTTTTAAAACAAACTTTAATATACGCTTTGGAGCTGGAATTACCGCGGCTGCTGGCACCAGACTTGCCCTCCAATTGATACTTGATAAAGTATTTAAAATATTCTCATTGCAATTATGAAACCACTAGGGCCCATATTGTTATTTTTTTGTCACTACCTCACCGAACCGGTATTGGGTAATTTTCGCGCCTGCTGCCTTCCGTGGATGTGGTAGCCGTTTCTCAGGCTCCCTCTCCGGAATCGAACACTGATTCCCCGTTACCGTTACAACCATGGTAAGCTTTGATCTTACCATCGAAAGTTGATAGGTCAGCCACTTCAAGAGATATGTCGTCAACACAAAGGTGTACGATCAGTGAAGTTATCCAGAGTCATCAAAAAACCGGTTTTCGACCAGGTTGTTTTGATCTAATAAATCCGCCGCTTCGTGAGTCACGGCATTCTTTTAATATTAGCTCTAGAATTACCACAGTTATCCCATGGCAAAAGATAGAATCTCTCAAATCATAGCTGTTATAATGAGCCATCCGCGGTTTCAGTTTTATAAAACTGTGTACTAGACATGCATGGCTTAATTTTGAGATAAGCATATGACTACTGGCAGGATCAACCAGATATTTATTTTTACGTACTCTACTTAACATGGTTTCAATTAGTAGGGCACTAAAATATTGAAAAATCCAATAAACACAAAGTATCATTAACTATTCAATCGATAAAGCATTAACCACATGATTAATCCAAAAACAGGCAATTTCATTTAAAAACCACTATTTTGTGAAATAAATTTAATTATCACCCTTTCAACGATTTTTATTTTTTGCAATAAATATTTAAATACAATGTATTACAAGTCTCATTTTTATTAACTTGATTTGAAAAGAAAAATGTTTTCCATTTTTCCATCACATTATATTTAAATCCAAAATATAAATATCGTTATATCAATGCAT
Source organism: Microvelia longipes (assembly GCA_018340805.1). NCBI lineage: Eukaryota > Metazoa > Arthropoda > Insecta > Hemiptera > Veliidae > Microvelia > Microvelia longipes. The sequence continues at coordinate 3,216 of JACMZG010000180.1, read as the reverse complement.
CATCGATGCATAAAAGCTTGATATTTCAGTTTACTCTACTTAGCATTTACGTTTTCATCAATAATGATACGTACGATTTTTATTCAATCGCTTAGCTATCGTTTAACCGATAACTAAAAATAGGCCATTCGTTATATATTTATATATTGATATTCATTGAATTGCTTTTATTGTTAGCGTTTTGATTCAAACAATTCAACTAACAAGCAATAACATCGCAAAGCAAGCTTACAACTGTATCTGACTAGAAAAAGGCCTGGACAATAGAAATTTAATTACTAACGCTTCAAGCGAAAGCTATATGTTACCCTTGTTCATGTGGTACGTAGTAGAAATAATCCACGCATTTGGAAACGTTACCGAAACAACATCGCCACTTTACAACATTTTTCATTACCGATTAATTCATAACGAATATATGAGTTAATTTCAATTTATAATCAAAATCAACAGTATATATAATACTATGTCAACTTTACATAGACTACCATTTATAGCTATTTAGTTATTCTAACATGGGTAGTATTTAATAAATTGGGAAATAACAGAGAAATAATTAGAAAAGATTTTTTTAAAATAAAATTTTCTCGATTATTTTCTAAGTCGAAAATGTAATAAAACTGTAATAATTTGATTTAGGACATGAAATATTTGCATTTTTCTTATGAATTTTGTGTAAAAAATTATGTTTATTTGGGTTTAAGTTTCAATGGAAATATTACTTAATTAACAAACTTACTTATTATTATAAGTAATATAAAATTAATAAACATTTATTACATTTTATTGAAATAAAATCGATTGTTAATTGTAAAATCGATTATTATTTTATATTATTATTATGTATAATATTTATTATTATTATTATTATGTTATTATTATTTTATTATTATTATTATATATTATTATTAGTATTATTATTATTATTTATTATCATTATTATTATTATTACTTATTATTATTATTATATTATTATTATTATTTTATTTATTTCCATTTTATTATTATATATATATTATTATTATTATTATTATTATTATTATTATTATTATTATTATTATTATTATATTATTAATTATTATTATTATTATTATTATTATTTTATTATTATTATTTTATTATTATTATTATATTATTATTATTATAATTATTTAATTATTATTATTAATTATTATTATTTTTTTTATTATTATTATTATCATTATTTTATTATTATTATATTATTATTATTATTATTATTATTATATTATTATTTATTTATTATTATTATATTATTATTATTATCATTATTATTATTATTATATTATTATTATTATTTTTATTATTATTATTATCATTATTATTATTATTATTATTATTTTATTATTATTATTATTATTATTATTATTATTATTATTATTATTATTATTATTCATTATTTATTTTATTATTAATTATTTTATTATTATTATTTATATTATTATTAATTAATAATTATTATTATTTATTATTATTGTTATTATTATTATAATCAGTCAGCGGGAGTAACTATTACTCTCTTTACATTTACATGATAGTTATTTATTTCTGGAAAATTGAAAATTAAATTAAAAATGCGCTGGTTAAAGCACAATTAAATACAATGGTTTATTATACCTCCTGTTTACGGGCGGAGAAACTATGTGTTATGATCTTTTAAAATTTATAAATATTCTTTTATTTTATTGCAATTGTTCTCTTTCTTGATGTCACTTTGCATGCGGATGATCTTTACAGAATTTTAATTCTAAAATTTATATTCGCGGGTCCTTTCACTGTAGTTCTTTTTTTATTATCGAAGATTTTTATACAATGGAGCAGTTTCAGCAGGGTTTTTTTCCTTTTATAAAAAATATATTTTTAAAAAAATAAATAAAGAAAACCATATATAATGAAATCACTATGACGAGCATTTGTTTAAACAAACAATATCTGTTTTGTTTTTTTTCTTTGGTGTTAGGTTTATAATAAAACAAATGAATAACTTTCTGGAATTTTTTCGAGCAAAAAGCCAGCATTTAAGCTGCATAGATAATTTTCGTTTTATATTAATATAAATAATCTCTGGAAAATTTTGAGAAAAAAGCCATAATTTTTTATACTTTATACTTATGATTGATATGGTATCCTTATTACGATATGTGATTTTATGCCAAAGCAATCATGAATGTCAAAACGAATAATTTGCAGCTATGAAAAATTTTTTGAGCAAAAAAGCCGCTTTTCACTGGCAAATAATTTAAATTATTATTTAATTTATATTTTATGTCAAAAAAAAAATTATATTTTAATGGATTTTAACCAAAATTTTTGTTGAAATTTCCATAGATTTGCGTCAGCAAAATTTTAATTTTCAAATGATTTACCTTAAAAATCCGAGAGATTTTTTACATTACGTCCTTATGGAGCGATTTTCAAATTTTTGAATTCTTTTGCAAAAAATCAAATTTCGTAGAAATAGCAAATTATTGTTTTTTATTTTGTTTCTGCTGATATAGGTTATATAGTAATAAGTATATAGTTATATAAGTATTATAAGGTATATAAGTATTAAGTATATAAGTTATATAAGTATATAAGTAGGTATAAGTATATAAGTATATAAGTTTATAAGTATATATAGGTATATAAGTATATAAGTATATAAGTATATAAGTATTAGGTATAAAATATAAGTATATTAAGTATATAATTATATAAGTATATAAGTATATAAGTATATAAGTATATTAAGTATATAAGTATATAAGTATATAAGTATATAAGTATATAAGTATATAAGAGATAAGTATATAATATATAAGTATATAAGTATATAAGTATATTAAGTATATAAGTATATTAAAGTATATAAGTATATAAGTATTTAAGTATATAAGTATATAAGTATATAAGTATAAGTATATAAGTATATAAGTATATAAGTATAATAAGTATTATAAGTATATAAGTATATAAGTTATATAAGGTTATATAAGTATATAAGTATATAAGGTATATTAAGTATATAGTATTAAAGATATAAGTATAATTAAGTATATAAAGTATATAAGTATATAAGTATATAAGTATATAAGTATTATAAGTATATATAAGTATATAAGTATATAAGTATATAATATTAAGTATTATAAGTATATAAGTTATATAAGATATATTTTAAGTATATAAGTATATAAGTATATAAGTATATAAGTA
>JACMZG010000017.1:358267-383011 GCA_018340805.1 Microvelia longipes | reverse complement strand
TTTTTTTTTCATTAAATCTCAGTCTGGATGGGTAATGTCTATTTTATTAAATCTCAGTCTGGGAGGTTATGTTTTTTCATCCACATCTCAGTCTGGAGGGTTATGTTCTTTTTATTATCTCAGTCTGGATGTAATGCTTTTTTTATTAAATCTCAGGTTGAGGTAATGTTTTTTTATTAAATCTCAGTTCTGGACGGGTAATGTTTGTTTAAAATAAATATACAGATACTGAAGAGGTAATGTTTTTATTATTAATCCCGTCTGGAGGTAATGTTCTTTTTTTTATTAAATCTCAGTCTTGGAAGGTAATGTTTTTTTTTTCATTTAAATCTTCCAGTCTGGATGGTAATGTCTGCTTTTATTAAATTTCTCAGTCTTGGAAGGTAAATGTTTTTCATTCAATATCTCAGTCTGGAAGGTAATGTTTTATTAAAACTCAGTCTGGACGATATATTGTTTTTTATTAAATCTCAGTCTGGGAGATAATGTTCTTTTATTAATCTAAGTGGAGGGTAATCGGTTTTTTTTCATTAAATCTTCCAGTCTGGAGATATATGTTTTTTATTAAATCTCAGTCTGGAGATAGATTTGTTTTTTTATTAATTCTCAGTTTCTGGATAATGTTTTTTTATTTTCAAATGCTCAGGCTGGACGGTATGTTTTTTATTAAATCTCAGTCTGGAGGTAATGTTTTTTTTCATAAATCTCAGATCATTGGAGATAATGGTTTTTTTATTGGAAATCTCAGTCTGGAGATAAATTGTTTTTTTTCATTTAATCTCAGGCTACTGGTAGGTAATGTTATTTCTTTATTAAATCTCAGTCTGGAGGTAATTGTTTTTTCAGTTAAATTCAGTCTGGATAGATAATGTTTCTTTATTAATCTCTCAAGTCTGGAGAAAATGTTTTTTATTAAATTCAGTCTGGAGATAAATGTTTTTATTAAATTCTCAGTCTGGAGTGTAATGTTTTGTCATTTTAAATCTCAGTCTGGAGATAATGTTTTTTTTCATTAAATTTTTCAGTCTGGGGAGATAATGTTTTTTTATTGAATCTCAGTCTGGAGATAATGTTTTTTTTTCATTTAATCTGCAGACTGTGAGGTAATGTTTTTTTTATTAATATTCAGTCTGGAGGGTTTAGATGTTCTTTTTTTCATTAAATTCTCAGTTCTGGCGATTTAATGTTTTTATTTAAATATCAGTTTATGGGATATGTTTTTATTAAATCTCAGTCTGGAGATCATGCTTTTTTTTACGTTTGGAAATCTCAGTCTGGATTGAGGTAAATGTTCTTTTTCAGTTAAATCTTCAGTCTGCGAGATAATGTTTTTTTATTAAATCTCAGTCTGGAGGTAATGTTATTTTTATTAAATCTCAGTCGGAGATTAATTGTTGTTTAATTAAAATCTCAGTCTGGATGGTAATGTTTTTTTTTATTAAATCTCAGTTGGAGGTACATGTTTTTATTTAAATCTCGTCTGGAGGATTAATGCTTTTATTAAATCTTTAGTCTGGAAGGTAATGTTTTTTTTTATTAAATCTCAGTCTGGAGGTATGTTTTTTCATTAACATCTCAAGTCTTGGAAGATATGTTTTTTATTAAATTCAGTCTGAGAGGTTAATGTTTTTTTTATTAAATTCTCAGTCTGGAGATAATGCTTTTTATTAAATAATCAGTCTGGGAGATTAATTTTTTTTTTAAATCTCAGTCCTTGGAGATAATTGTTTTTTTATTAAAATCTCACGTTCTGGAGATAAATGTTTTTTATTAATATCTGTCAGCTCTGGAGCATAATGTTTTTTATTAATCCAGTCTGGAGGTTAATGTTTTTTTCATTAATCTCAGTCTGGAGATAATGTTTTTTTCATTAAATCTCAGTCTGGAGATATGTTTTTTTATTGATCTCACGTCTGGAATAATGTTTTTTTTTCATTTTAATCTTCAGATGGAGTAATGTTTTTTTTATTAAATTCTCAGTCTGGAGGTAAATTTTTTTCATTAAATACTCAGTCTGTGAGATAATGCTTTTTTTATTTAAATCTCGTCTGGAGATAATGTTTTATTAATTAAATTTCAGTCTGAGATCAATGTTTTTTATTAAATCTCAGTTTGAGCGGTTAATGCTTTTTTTTTCATAAATCTCAGTCTGGAGATAAATGTTTTTTATTAAATTCTCAGTCTGGAGGTAATGTTGTTTATTAATTCTCAGTCTGGAGATAATGTTTTTATTAAATCTCAATTCTGGAGGTAATGTTTTTTTTTATTTAAATCTCAGTCTGGATGGTAATGTTTTATTTATAATCTTCAGTCTGGAGATAATGCTTTTTTTATTAAATCTTAGTCTTGGAGGTAATGTTTTTTTTATTAAATCTCAGTCTGGAGGTAATGTTTTTTTCATTAAATCTCACGTCTGGAAGATATATGTATTTTTTATTAAGTCTCAGTCTGGAGGTTAATGTTTTTTTTTTATTAAATCTCAGCTTCTGGAGATAATGCTTGTTTATTAAATTCAGTCTGGAGATAATTGTTTTTTATTAAATCATAGTCTGGAGATAATTTTATAAAATTAAATTCAGTTTCTGGGATAATGTTTTTTATTAAATCTCAGTCTGGAGATAATGTTTGTTTTTATTAAATCCCAATAGGATTTATGTCATTAAAAATAATTTTTAATCTTTAACATTAAATTTTATATCTTACCAATATATAAGAGTTGAGAGTTAGAATTAAAGACATAAAAGATTCTGGCTACAATGTGAGACACTGCTCCAACCATTAAAGTTACAGTGTCTCTTAGTTTACATAACTTTAATAACACTGGTACTCCAAACAGCAACCCTGGAAATAGTGAAGTTTTAGAGTAATTATTATAGAGTATATATTATTAAGTAATTATTATTGAGTAATTTATTATTGAGAAATGTAAGAAATTAGGAATAACAGGTGTGGCTTATTATCTTATTTAATCCTACCTCGAAAATATACAACAGCGGTTTTTAATGAAAATGGAGAAAGGTTTTCTACAGAATGCCCATCTGTTTCCTGTGGAGTGCCACAAGCTTCCATATTAGAGCCTTTGTTATTTCTTTTGTTTATAAATGGCTTACCTGACATACTTACTGACTGTAAAACTATATTGTACGCAGATGACACTACTTTAATTTACAAAGGAATAAATTAAATAATAAGATTATAAAAATGACAAACAAACTATCAGAATAGACGCCTGTGTATAAAGGAGTCCTTTTTACAATAGGAGTAACCCGTGGTGTAATGGTTATAGTACGCTGCCAATACACAGAATGAATGGACTTTAAAGTGTATATATTTATTAGGTAATGGTATACACTTGTGCCAAATTTGAACTCAACTTCCCAATTTTTTATATATTTTTTTTAAAAATGTACATAAGTCATTCAATAAAAATTGAACTAATGCTGATAATGAGATGAAACTTAGCACATATGTTAGTCTTATACACAGTCACATACATGCCAAATCTTATTATGACCGCATCATTTATTTGTGTTTTATGATTTTTCACAATTTTTGCTGAGTCATTATTGGGGGTTAATGACGCCATAAAAAATTATTTCCCGAATAGCACAACTACAGCAGTACTGTTTTTTGTACAAAGTTTCAACTCTCTAGCATAAATACACTGGGCGCTACGATGATAGACACACACACATACAGACAGACAACTTTACAAAAACCACTCAGAAGGCCTTAAAATGTCTGAAACGGATAATCCCGGTTTTGGATTTTTCGCAAACACAATACTTTTCCTATATACCTACGGTATAAATAAGGAAAAGTAAAAAAATATATTACAAATAAAGGTTGTAATTAATGGACCAGTGCAGGTAAACCACTTAGATTACAAAGTTGAAATTTTCATCTTAAGTTTATACGTTTTTTTTTTTATATAGGAAAAAACACCCCTGAAAGCAATGGCAATGGCGGAGGTTAGTACTGTAGGCAGAGTATTAACAACGGTCGTCGAAACTCGGTATCGACGGCAAACAAGATCCAATCCAAACAAATAAACTTACAGCATAGCCAAGATGCGTAAGGAGAATTAACAGAAACTTCTAACCAAACAAGTTTCTACGGTAGTGTACTAATTCAAGAACCTTATCCTAATGGTACATAAAAAGCTTTGCTAAGTTGGTTTTAAACTTTTGAATCGGTGGAAAAACTGGACCAAACGGAGCTCAATCCCAGAACATGCATTCTTCCATCCGACGATTTTAAGAACTAACCATCATCCTTCTCTGGAACACGAATTCCGCGCAGCTCTTTTAGTTTTAAATTAAATGACATAAGACTATAAGTTACTATATGCAGTTTATACCTTCCCATATCGACCTTGAGCAACTCCCTCCTTCAAATGATTTAACAGCTATCGTAAGATTTCGGAGAACCAAAACATTCCTATATATTGGATGTGACGCAAACTCTCACCATTTCGCATGGGGTAGTTCTAACTGCAATAATAGAGGAGATGCTCTCCTAGAATATCTGGCATCTACGAACCTCGAAATCTTAAGTAGAGGCACAGAACCTACTTTCATATAATGGAATCGTTCAGTGTAATTGATATAACCCTTGCTTCAAGAAAATTGTTGATTTAATTTCTAATGGTAACGTCTCCTCAGAAATACTTAATGTTGACCACCGCATGATTTGCCTAAGCATTCAACAGACAAAATTATAACTTCAACCACGCAGAATACCAAGAAGAACCAATTGGAATGTTTACCGTGAGCAGCTTCAACCTCATTAATGACGTGTTAATAAGTAATATTAGATGTCCGAAGAACTTGAAGATAGAGCTAGGTTTCTGGAAAAAATGGTTGAGAGACGCTTTAAGAAGCATGTCCAGCAAAAAGTAGATTGTCTAAAGAAGTTCCATGGTGGAATAAAACTTAGATATTCTTCGAAAGACAGCTAGAAAAGCCTATCGCAAGGCTTATAGTAACAAAGGCCGCGACAATGAGGACATTCAATGGGACATTTTCGTGAAGCTCGGAGGATTTTTAAAAAGAAAATACGTAAAAATAAAAGAATCTGTTGGAAAGGTTTCTGTAGCAATATTGACCTCTCTGCCAGAACTTCAAAGCATGGCAAAATACAAGTATTTGAAGGAAGTGAAAGACTTTAGGCTCAAATAAAAAAAGACGATGCATCCTGGACCTCTGGATATAGAGGATACTCTTCAGTCACTCAAACTCATTTTCCTGGAGAAGAGGGTGAGAGAGCCTCAGATGTAACGGAAACAATAAAACCTGATTGGAAACCTCGCAAGCACTTAACACCGATGAATCAATTGATGGGCCATAAACCGTTTGATCCATTCAAGGCATCGGGGCCAGATGAGATATTTCCAGCTCTATTACAAACGAATTAGACCTGCTCTGCCATCTAAAGGAGCTTTTTTTAGAGTAGCTTACTATGGGGATAGTTCCAGAAGCATGGAAGGATGCAAGGTTGGTATTTATACCATAAGCTGACAAAGATTACACAATAGCCAAATCTTTTTAAGACCATTACATCATTTATGCTGAAAGCTCTAGAAAGAATCGTTGACAATTATCTTTTGAAGAAGTCCTTTTCAAAGCAACCAGTGGTGGCGATAAGCTGATGCCCTGCCAGGGCATGACAACTCAAAATGATGCTCCCTATTCATCAGTTTAACCCCCCCCCCACTTCTTTAAGGGGAGGGGGCATTTTGTCCCCTTCTAAGAAAAAACATCCCTCTCACTTTAATTCGGGCTTGGGATCGACTTTGGCGTGATTACAGTTTTTTTCTTGTTGTCTTTAATTAGTACGCCTTCTACTGCTCTTTTTTTAAGGATTAGGATATTTTAAATTGGTTTTCTAGTATATTTTTTGGGAGGGAGGATATAACCTTTGTATATTTGATCCCCCCGCGTGTTGATGCCCCAACTGCCGGGCGGCGCCCCGGCTGCCCGGCGTTATCGCCGCCACTGAAGCAACCATTGAAGTTAATCAGCATGCATACCTAAAGGTAAATCCACCGAGACTGCCTTCATGCAGCAATCTCAACCATTGAAAAATCTCTGCATAGAGGGGAGTTTACCTTGGCTCTCCTCTTCTCTGATGTAGAAGGGCATTTGACAAAGCAGAATAAGCAATATAAAAGAAGACACCAAAGAAGGGAAACTTCCTAAAACCATTATTCAACTGATATTATCTACTCAGAAAGATAGGAAAATTAGCACTACGCTCGAAGCCAAATGTTAACATCAAAGTCAGGGAGATGCCCTCAAGGAAGCTGCCTCTCTCCCCACCTATGGTGCTTATATTGATGGTTCTACCCTGAACAAGCCTCATCGTACGCCCTTATGCATGCGATACAGCTGGGAAAGTACTTCGAAAACTTTTAAAGCAAGAATGAATCGCAATAACTTCATCAGGAGACCTTGCGCCGCAGCAGTTTGGTTTTTAGATCAGGTCTTTCTACCATAGATGCAATAAGCAGATCTCTGAGGCTTCTGTCAGCTGCAGAGAATCATAGTTCCGATGCATTAAAGCAGTAGTGTTGCTCGCTAACATTAGACTAAAGAACGCTTTTAACTCATTAGATGGAGCGACATGATAAAGGCTCTCGAAGAACATTTCAAGTTACAAAAATACATGTTAAGAATATTGAACGGATATCTGATGATAGAAGCCTCCTCACGACACAAAAGATGGACAAAAACAAAAATTACAGCTGGTGCAGCGCAGGGATCTATCCTTTGGCCCAGACTTGCCTCTGGAACATAGTAATACATGATGAACTTCTCAGAATTGCTTTGCAATGAATGCAAATAATCGCATACGCAGCACGAATACTTAGCAGCAATTATCTATAGCCCGAGACGTTAGAACTGGCCCATAATAAAGTTTCAACCAAATTATGAGAATCATCATAAGATGGATGTCTAACCATGGCCTTTCCTTGCACTGAACAAAAACCGAAGCCCAATTTCTTAACTAAGAAGAGAATTCCTCAATCATCCCAGTTCCAAGTCGGGAACGAAGTAGTCACCAGCAGCCAACTGTTAAGTACCTTGGAGTTACCCTCGACGTAAAGATGAAATTTCCTAGATCATCTAAAAATAGCTGCAGAAAAAACTCACTGCGAGTGCGGGCACTTGGAAGGCTAATGTCTAACATCCGGAGCCTCGAGAGCAAGCAAGAGAAGATACTAATGTAATATCCAAGTCAATCTATACTCCTGACCGGAGCAAGAAATCTGGCCGATGTTCTTAGCAAAAAAGCTACAAAAAAAAAATCGTAGCGCGAGTCCAAAGGAAAATCAGTCTTGAGGGTAGCTTCTGCATACCGAACGTCTCCGAACCAGCTGTTTTAGTCATTGCAAAGCGTCATTCCTATTGACCTGCTAGCCTATAGAGCGAAAGAGAGTACTACGAAAGAAAAATAAAGCATCATAATGCAGTCAAAAAGAAAAGAGACAGAACGCATGGGCAGTGGCAACTTTCATGGATGAGGAGACAAGATGCCGCCTGGACATGGCGCCTGATTAAAGATATCAAATCAGGTAGATCGAAACGCATGAGAAGTAGGGCTCTACATAACACAGCTTCCTTAGTGGGCACGGAATTTAGGTCCTACTTACACAAAATCGGAAGCATCATCTTCTGATTGTCTCTTACTGCCCTGGTCTCATTGACAACGTAGAACATACTTTTTTGATTGTACTAAATGGACCAACGAAGGAGACATTAACCATGATATATGGCCAATCACACCCGACACCATAGTAAAGTCATGCTAAAAAAACGAGGACTCGGGGAAATGATCAATACTTTGCTGAGACCCATCCTGCGAGCTAAAAAAGGTGATTTAGACATGTTACATAGGAACGAACACTCCAAATGGCATTATAATTTTTTTTATTTATTTAATTTCTACATTTTTATAATATTTTTTATTTTATAACTTACTATTTGTTTATTTTATTATTTTTATTTAAATTTATTTATTTTTATGGTTTTTATTATTATTTTTTTTTTTTTTTTTTTATTTTTTTTTTTATTTTTTTTTGTTTTTATTTTTTTTATTTTTTTTTTTTTGTTTTTTTTTTTTATTTTTTGTTGTTTTATTTTTTTTCTTTTTTTTTTTGTTGTTTTTTTTTTTTTTTTTTTTTTTTTTCTCTTTATTTTTTTTATTTTATCTTAATTATTTATTTTTTTTTTTATTACTATAATTTTTATTATTTTTTTTTGTTTTTTTGTTTTTGTTTTGTAGGTTTGAGGTTGTTCTGGCCGTTGCAGATCTCCATCAACGTCTAACCCACATTAAAGCTTCGACAAAGAAGACATAGGGGGTAAGATGGAGGGAGCCTGGAAGGCTCAAGATAAGACCTAGCCTGAATAATGTGAATAACGGTTCCAGCTAGGTTTAAGGTTTCGCGATTGAGTTTTAGTTGTATGAGGCAGACCCTGAGTCCAACACTGTTGACAACGCTTCTTCGTGCGTAAATGCATTTCTCTCTCTTTTTTGTAACATTTCCCGCAGAAAAATTTTGCCAGAAAAAAAAAAAAAAAAAAAATGGATGTCTGCTAAGAAACTTACAAAGGATGATTCTACGTTCAGCCCTATGCAAAGACGGATTAGTTTTGATCTGTGCAGATTCTTAACAACGTGTTGTGAAAACAATGCCTTGCCTGCAGGTAATTAAAAACTGGTGCAAAGATGTAGGGCTCTCTGTTACCTTCCAAAACAGAATTGATGCTCTTACAAAAAAGAGAAAAATCGAAGGTTTTCAAGCACCTAGGCTTTTTGATAGCACTACTCTAAGTAATGAAGTGAATATTAGGCGTTATCTGATCCTCGTCTTATTGGAAAGCTCAGATAAATAAAATAGTAGAGAAAATTCTGGCGCGGGGTCCGCATGTCCGGGCGAATTTTCCTTTGGATGCGAGCACTCAAACCCAGAGTACCTGGGTTCAAATCCTAGTAGGGACAATAATTTTTAACGTTTTTTTACCTAATATAAGTTACAACTAGAAAATAATTCGGCGCGTGTCCGCATCGTCGGCGAATTTACCTTTGGATGCGTGTTTCGTGCTTTTTTACATAATATAAGTTACAATACTAAAATAAATAATTCCGGCGCGGTGCCGCTATCGGCGAATCATTTAGAATGCGTGTTTCCGTGCTAAACAACCCATTTCTTGCTTATGCAAACCATGTCCAAGCTGTTCCAGTTCATGCTTAGAACCTAAGTTACTCTCAATGTCAAGCACTGCTGTACTCATTTTGTCTGTATTCCAAAAGAAATCGCTAAAACCTTTAAAGATAACTGACTAAGCTTAAAAATAATAATAAGCTTTAACTAGTTGTAAATAATATGCGTACTTCTAATTTTAGAGCATATTTTTGTACAACAACTGGATGATTATTGCCATTTCCTTGACAAAATAGTTACGGACGTTTTCATTCGATTCAGCGGTCCAAAAAACATAAATAATTACCTTTTTTCGCAGCAAAAATATAACCCGAATTTTGCCGATTTTTTGAAAATTCGCTGACTCAGCAAACCGATTAATGACGTCACAAAACTTTTCAATAGGTTCGTGTCCTCGGAAGGTTGATTTTGTACCAAGTATTAAAAAAATATTAATCCGTTCGAAGATAGAGTGTTTACAAGAAAGTTCTAGAAATACATATATATAATATATATATATAATATATATATATAATATTATATATAATATATATAACATATATATATATATATATATATATATATATATATATATATTATTATATTATATACATATAATATATATAATATATATATATTATAATATTATATATATATATATATGTATATATATATATAAACTCTCGCGAAACTTTTTTCGTCATTAGGACCTCTAACATTGTTCGTGGTCCGAGATTACGCCGCCCTGACCCTATCCATTAGGCGAATTTCCAAAGGAAATTCGCTAAAAGTATAATGACTTTTGCAGCTTAGACATGCAGTAGGGAAATCTGGGACTCTCTCCAAAGACTAAAAATGGCTCTACACCCCCGTTATAAACCAAGAATTCATTACGGATCTCTATTCTGGTGCCCAAGGTTGATGTTAAAGAAACTATCATAAACTGATAAAGTTCAAAGGTTGGCATGCAAGAGCATTACAGGGCATGAGACCACTCCTACCGCGGATTAAAAGCTCTGGCTGGAACCCCCACACAGGTATGGATTAAAGGAGAAGCAATTCTTCCTCTTAAGAGTAGGGACTGTATAACATTGCCAAGGAAAGTAACAAGCAAAATGCAATGCTACATCTGGAGCTGTTCCATCATTCGACATTCTCATCATTAATGGCTCAACAAATCATGTCCCTCGTTTCGTTACGTCTTATTCATCAGTGCGCAACAGAGCCTGAATTGTGTCAACTATTCATGTTTAAAAACACGGTTGTATCAAATGATATATAATATAATATAATATATATATATATATATATTATATATATATATATATATTGTTTTTCATCTATTATATGCTCTATCCTTGAAGATGCTTCCCCTGAGGGAAGTGAAACATCGACATTATTATCTTTATCGATGCAGATATCAACGGATGTCTGTTTTTGTTTGACATCTCGATGATCTATACAGTTAAGAATATGAATACTCTTTACCTAATACGTAGAGAGCAGACTGGACGGTCCTAAATGTACTGAACTCGGATACAGACCAGTTGAACTCTTTTTGCGTGTAAAGATAAAACATGTGACTCTCATCTGAAACAATATATAGGAATCAGTGTCTGACAACAAAATATTATATTATTTAAAACACTCTTCAAAATTAAATACGAACAGAATTGTGCACTTATGCATGTCCTACATCGCTGAATTGTCAATCAGTTAAAGCAAAACGCCAGATTTAACATCTACGTTGACGGGGTCATCGCACGGGAATCCCTAAATCATTATAACCTTAACCGCGGAAACATTCGTATTTAATTAACCAAACACTTGTCCATTGTCTGCCCAATTTGATATTGGTGTAGTTAACTAAAATATTTTACCATTTTAAAGAATAAACCAAACACGTTAATGTGGATAACTCGTTGATTTTTAGCATAGATTTGATATGTTCATTTGTTTTAGTATTAAGTAGTTTTTCCATTTAAGAGTTTCAAAGCTCCTCTATGTATTTACCTCTTTGGAAAGTATAGAAAGCCATGGCTAGAATCGCTAATGCTAAGAAAGATCTTCTATGTTCAGATCTGGGTTTGAATAGAGTTTCTAATGAATCTACAATGTATGACCTGAAAGAAAAAGAGCTACATTAGATATACTAGTAGAATGAGCCTGAATGGAGTCCATCATAAATAATAAAAGAAAAGAAGTCTCTCCACAAAACAAAACTTTATTTGCTTTCAACCTAACTAGAGGCCATCATCAGTGCAAAACCTAACAAACAAGTTACAATAGAATAAAAGCAAAAAAAAAATACAATAAATAAATATAAACATAAATAAATAATATAACATAAATAAAGCATAAGAATAAAATACATAGGAGATAAAATATGTACGTATATAATTGTAATTAAAGGAAAAATAATAAAAAATAAAAACGAAATCAAATAATGAATAAAAAAAATCATTTATCATTTTATTTTATTCATAATTTGATTTCGTTATTATTTATTTATTTTTTATTTATGTTTTTTCTTTTAATTACAATTATATACGGACATATTTTATCTCCTATGTATTTTATTCATTATGCTTTATTTATGTTTATATAAATTATAAGGAAAAACAAATAATGATGAAAATATATAGCCGCGCACAAGCTATAGCTTATGCGCTTATTAAAAATTTATAATTTCATAGATTCATTTGATATTCATTGTCAAATTGACTTTAATTATTATATTATATTTATAAATGTTTATGCTGATATTTTATTATATACTGTATGTATGCTTTTTAAATAATAAATAATCTTATAAATCTAAATCTATTTATTTATTTAGTTTATTTATTGTATTTTTATTTTTTTTTTTTCGCTTTTTGTAACTTGTTTGTTAGGTTTTGCACTGATGATGGCCTCTAGTTAGGTTGAAAGGGCTTTGCCAATAAAGTTTTGTTTTGTGGAGAGACTTCTTTTCTTTCATTAATTATATAGCTGTATTAGAATTTACTGGAATAGAAGAAATAAAAGCTCTTAACGAATTATTTAGGGCTAATTATAATCTAAGAAGTTTAGTCCAATCAATGCATCATTTCAATTCCACAGGTGTTTCCATGATTTTTGTAAGATAATAAAAGTTAAGCAGCATTGAACGTGGAACCAATTTCTTTCTAGATTATAAGTTACGATTTTATTAAAACACACATTAATGGTAGCAAAGTACTCAAGAATTTATTCCTGTGTTCTTAAAGTTATAAATAAAATCTCCGATTTTTAATGAAAAAATAATATTGATCCCTCAGCTAGATTCGAACATTAAATCTTTAAATTTCTAGGCAAGTGTTGAACCGTTTACGCCCAACAGTAGGGTAAATTACTTTTCGCCCTTATTTTGTTTTCCTTCCTTATTTCTTAAAATAACTTAAAATATGCTGTAATTCGCGATTCAAAGTCTGTAGCAGCGCCACCATCGCTGATAAGAAATTGATAACGAAAGGGTGATCGTTGTTCAAGTCCTTATGGGAGTTTTTTGGTTTTTCTTATTTGTGACGATTATTTTTTTAATTTTTTTATCAAAGTGCTTTAATTTAATTTTAGGGCTTATGAACTCAGTCGAATCACTATTTCGTTGAAAAATAGGGTTTTAATGGGTTGTCACGAGTATTTAAATTGAGTGATAAGATGGTGCAAATGAAAATATAGTGTTTTATTTTAGTTATTGTTAATTAATGTTACTTTTAAATAATTTTAGTTTACGCAAACACACAAAATTACCTTTTAATTGTATTAAATTGTTTAAATTAGTTGTTACAGGTATTTAAATTAACTGATAACAAGCCGATTTTCACCGTAATGGTGTTTTAATTTATCAATCAATTTTATTTACACTCTTAAATAATAAATAACTCAATAAATTCATGTTTTTGTAAAATGTTTGTTTAAATTATCCGTTTAGGTTTTATTATTTCTCGGTTAAATCGGACAAATCCAAGTCTGTAGTGATAAGAGCCTGATTCTATATTTGAAATCCTGGAATAATCGAAGTACTTATCTATGAAATATTGGCCATTTTTTTTAGCACCGATGGTCGTTCTATTAGTTTTTACCTCATTTATCACAAATTAACGAACAATAAAGGAATAAAAGAAGAATTTTCAATGACTCCCATGCTAAAATTTTTTTATCATAATCCTATGATAAAAAAAAATTTGATCACCCTTCGTTTTCTCGCCATTGGTATTGCCAACCTTACAACTTTCTCTTTGAATCGCGAATCGGGGATATTCTTCCTAAAAACAAGGGCGGAAAGATAATTTTTCCGCCATTTTAAAGGAAAAAACTTACTTGTACGTGTAACACAAATTATAGATTATTGGTGATTACCAGTTAAGAAGGCCGCACCAGCATGCTGAATGCTGTCTTCCACCTGACTGGGCCGTTCTTGTTTTCAGCATAAACCAGCTGTAGAGTATAGCAATGAATAACAGACCAGCTTGCACTGAGTAAAGACCCCAATAACACTTGGCCAATATACCAGTGAAAAGGAAATTGCCTGTAATCAAGACATTCGGCAAGATTTTAAAAGGTTAATGCTTTTCAAATTAACTTCAAGCACGAATGATTGCCAATGTATGAGTTCTATATTCGATGGTTAAAAACATAGAGATATACACTAGAGGGGGCATGGCCTTTCTCAATACATTAAGAGGCCTGAAACATCATTTTGGGGCTCTCAGGGGCTCTGTGTAACCTCATTGAAACCTCTTCTAAAAGTAAGTTAAGGTTTTAAGAAATCATTTTTTTTGGCTTTCTGCACATTGTTTGTGTTTTGATTTATATTTTCAGCGTTCTACTATGTAATTCACAGTAATTTTGTTCAGTTCATTTGATTATTGATAGTCGAAGGCAGTCAGGTTATGTTTTCGATGTTTCAAAATTCAACCAATAGAGCCCCTCTAGTAATATTCATTAATATGATTAAAATTCATTAAAATAGGTTTTTAGAGAAGTAATATATAAACCAAGTAGGGGGAAAAATGTGATTTCTGTCAGACCTGGCATGTAGTTCACATTTTATCCACCAGGGAGTTGCTCAAACGTTCCTAGGGGCGCGGCCATTTTGTTTTACCCTTGTAAATGTAAACAAAGTATTTAGGGTTCTAAAATTTTTTGTTTTTATGGCATTATTTTATACATTTTAGTATAAAATGTTAATAATTTGTGTAAAAAATACGTTTTGTCACATCCAATAGAGGTTTAAGAGCGAATCTTTGAATACTAGATTTAATAAACTGTGTAGGCTTCGGCGGTAATTGTCATTAAGATTTAGATCTTCCAGTAGTGACCGCGTCAATGTAGATGAAGAATTCGACGTTTCGCTTCCACTGTGATAGGCATCTTCAGGGATGTAGGACATCATGGATAGAAACACAATGCTCTACAAAACTGAACTCAGTTTTATAGACCATATAGACTCAGATACTCAGTTCAGTTTTGTAGAGCATTGTGTTTCTATCCATGATGTCCTACATCCCTGAAGATGCCTCCCACAGTGGAAGGGAAACGTCAGATTCTTTATCTATATTGACGCGGTCACCACCTAAAGACCTAAATCTTCATACTAGATTTGTTTTAAGTTATTGTATTTGTTCTTTAAGATCTTTCTTCATTAATAGATATTTATGACACATATTTAAAATAATGTTTTGTTGTTAGGTTGGCAGCATTACTTAAGTGCACCAGTCAACCGGCTTTCGTGTTATCAATGGAATTACATTGTGTTTACGGTCCTGTGCTCCTTCTATAAATAGTATTATTCTAAGCTGATTTTATAAATCGTTGAGTACGGTAGAATCGTACGACGGAAAGACTAATGAATACCAACCTAGTGCCACACCTAAAGGCAACGGAACCAAGTATGCCACTTCCAGGAGTGTAGTCCTAAGTGTTCTTTGCTGAGGAGACGTTGTATCGGCTAAATATGCAAAAGCAGCCATAAACACTGTGAGATTCCCGCCTCCAAGTGCCCTCGGTAGGCACCCAGTCCATAAAATTACTTCTAGTCTCCAATCTGTAAGCAACACAGGTCATATTTATCACATGTGTATGTGTGTGTTTATAATATAATATATATATATATATATATATATATATATATATATATATATATATATATATATATATATATATATATATATATATATATATATATATATATATATATATATAATATATTATTGATAATGAAGACGAAATGGCAGGCTGCTCTAGTCCCTGACTTGTAACACGGCTGATGTTACAAGGTTTCCTTTTCGGTGTGTTTACATTTACATATATATCTATTATACATACTTCATATTTGTACTCATATACTATATACTTAAATATAATATATATATTATTAATATATTATATATATATATATATATAACATATATTCTTTTAGGGTCATCCATATCAAATTAACACAGGTAAAACACGTGATATCTCCAATTTAATATAACTAGCTGACAGGTAGGCACCATAGAAGAAAGAAAAAAATCCAGATTTTTGGCTCATTTGGTGCAGCCATATTGCCGCAGTAGGGTGGTGAATTTTCCAAAAAATGAGATTTTTCAACATTTATTTGACTACGAAAATGGCTGTATCTAAAAATTCTTTGAGGGCTATGATTTTTATTTTGGTGTCGTTTGAAAGCTTAAACTTGGTCCTTTCAAACAGATTCAACATACTTGTGGAAAATTAGTTACAAGTTTTTATTAAGAGTAAATATAAAATAAAAATGCTAATATCTCTTGTAAAAGCCAATTTTTACAAATTTTGAAAAAAATCTAAAAAGAGCTTAAAGTGTTAGTCAAATGTCCACAAAGTTTCCAAAGCCACCAAAATAAAATTCCTAGCCCACGCAGAATTTTAGATACAGCCATATTTGTAGTCAAATAATTATTTTTTGACAATTCACCACCCTACTGCGGAAATATGTTTGCAACAAATGAGCCAAAATTCTGGAATTTTTCTTCCTTCTATGGTGCCTACCTGTCAGCTAAATTATATTAAAATCGGTGACATCGAATCCAAAAATGTACTTTTGTGTGTTTGTTTAACATGGAATAACCCTCTACCTTTGTGGATTGGAACCTTTAAACCATACCGTGTCCAAAAAAGTGTTCCACCGACTAATGTCCAAGCGGAAAGATTTGTGCAGACTATAAAAAAGAATCTGAAAGACATGACTAAGGAAGGGGGAGATATCAATTTAAAGTATGTCGACTTTAATGCAGTTAAGGAAGGCACCAAACTCAACTGGGAAAAGTGCATACAACTTAATGTTCAACAGAAACATACGAACGAGGTTAGACTTAATGTTAACAAATGCTCAACCTAAGAAAAGATGCCTAGAGGGACCTTTCCCAGTAAAGAGACATTTCAAGGAGGGAGAGAGAGTTCGTTAGAATGTATAGAGGAGATAAAGGAGAGCGCTGGAGTTTTGGAAATGTTATAAAGAAGTTAGGAAAATTGCATTTTCTAATAAGGTTAGGGGATGGAGAGATATGCAGACGACATATAAATCATATGCTCTCAAGCAGATTCAGAGAGGAGCGATGATATATATTCATTTTTTTATCTCAGAGTTTTGACATAATTTGTCATATGATGTTTTTAATTTCATTCAATTATATTACAAGTATGATTCTAACTTTTTAGTTAATACTAGTGTAGTATAAAACAATGGTTTCCGAAGTTCACATCGAAAACCATGATCGACATAGCCGTTCCTAGGTAAGGTTCTTAGGAGAATAATCTTTTGATTCTTTAGGGCAGGAGCCAATTCCAATCCAAAGGACACTATTCCCCTAGCACTAGCAACCTCCTAGAATCGCCTATGACGACTGACTTACCATTAAGAGAATTAAGTATGACCATTAATGAATAAACGAGGTTGGAAGTCAGTCCTAATATGAGCGGTATCTTCCTTCCTACCTTATCACTCCAGGCACCGAGAAAAAATGATAAGAGAATGGGTAGCCCCATGGTGACGATGTTGTACCACTGGTAAAATGTTGATACCGTCACCTGGAAATAAATTGTTGGTTTAGCTTCATCAATTGACTATATTTATTTTTTATCATGAGTTCTCAGTGCGAAAGGATGCGATGTGAAAAGGATGTTTATATAAAAAAAACAATGAGGTAGGAACAGAGTCCGGTAGGTCAGTGGTAGAGCACTCGCCTTTCGACCTGGAGGACGAACCCAGCCGGAGGAGGCGTTTAATATTTGGTTATGCCTTGTACCACACACTCGGGAAGTATTGGATTCAAGACCGGCCAATCCAACCAGGGTATTACGTGGTTTCCTTGGCTGCTAATATGCAAATGTGGGGATGGTTCCTGTTTCATCAGAGACCAGTATGGATCCACGTTTCCGTTTTCTCCAGGTCACGAAAAGTTAAGCTGCTGCGGGCTGATAGAGATGAAGGTCGGACAGATATGATGAGCTTTTGAATGTCGAACTTAGTCAGTGAAAGCGAAGGTGGTAACACGTATAACGTAAGTGACTAGGAACGAAGTGCTCGGTTTTTGAAGACAGACGTCACCTAGTAGCACTGCTGAGCTTTGATTTTCAGGTCAGAGCTATAGAATGAGTTTGTGCAAACTGACATTGGGGTTGCTAGAGTTCTCATTTGGGTGGGGCTGGACTGGCCAGAGCGGTGAAAGTTCACTGCTCTAGCCAGTCCAGCCAGAGCATCACTAGACTCTAACTAAGTAGTTAGAGTCTGGTGATGCTAGAGGAGCTGATGAGATTGGTGAGGCTGGTTAAAAGGGAGCGGGCCAACTGAGACTAATGTGATCAGAGGAGCTAGTAAGACTAGATGACCTAAGCACAGTGTAGAACTAGTAGTCGGCGTTGGCTTAGCGGTGAGCCTAGTCTAGCTGGTCTAGATGAACTGGGTTCAATGTGAACTAGTCGCGAACACTAGCCAGAGAGGTGAGTTTGGATAGAATCTAGTTGAGTTAGATGAACTAAAGCACACTGTGGACTAGTCATATGTGCCACTATGTACAAACGGCGTACTTCCTAGATGTTTGGGTGTGTACAGTACTCGGGGATGGATTAGTTGAGTATGATTTGAGTCAGGGGAAACGCTAATATGACCCTACGAGTTTAAGCGTAAGAAACAACAAAAAACAATGAGGTAGTTCAGATAACAAAATGAAAAGTGAAGGAGACAAATATATATTGTTCACTCCTCCATAACCCCAATCCCCAAGCTCAACTTCACTAAAAACCAGTTCGTTGACTACAGTCTATCGTTAGTTTAAAAATCCCCAAGGTCATAAGTATTTTGGGAATTGACCAATCAGAGAAGCCGCTGCCAACCTCTTACTTAAAAAGAGAAAAAAAAATCCCTACCACAATAACCGCTTTAGGGAAAAAACCTTCTTCCCGGCAATCGTTTGCTTTGTTTGTGGTTCTTCTTTTGATTACATCGTTTTGAAACAACTTTCAAATTAATCTTAAAAATGATATTTTAAAATAAAACTACACAAAAGAAATGTAAAAAAAAACATCGCCAAGAAAATACAGGTAAAATAACCTGATTTGTTTACATACTTTTTTCCCGCTCCCTTCTTGCAGGGATTTTTTTTTCTTAAGAAAAAAGAGTGGTGTCTAAACTGACCTGTCAAGATTTTTAAACTAAACGATAGACTGTAGACTACAAATAACCAAATTTCCGAATATATAAAATATATGTATAATATACTGGATATAATCTGGTGCATTTTCCAAAGGAAAATGAGCTTTTCTGATTATATTCAGTATATTATATTATACATAGATTTATATATTCGAAAATTTGGTTATTTGCAGTATAGTCTACGAACTGGTTTTTTGCGAAGTTTTAAATAGTTAAAATCTTATTCTATAAATTTGTTTAGACATGTTTAAGGATACTCCAAAAAAAGTATTTTAACGTTGCTTTACATCTGCGATCGTAATGGACCAAAACATGTCCCGTTTATGATGTTTTAGTTAGTTTCTTGATTGGAAAACAAAATATTGAAAATTCGTTTAAATCAAGTTGGAAGCTTTGTAAATTGTCTAAAATAAGTTTCTATTGGTTAAGTAATTATTTCACACCTTTGACAAAGGATTTTTAAACATTTAAATTAAAAATGAACTATATTTTCATTTGAGGAAAAATGAGTTGTGAAGTTTTAAGTAATGAAATAAAACAGAGTCTCTTCACTAATGATATATATTTAACATAGCCAGCTTTCAATCTAAACAGATCATCATCAGTGCCGAGCTGGCAATGTCAAATATATATCATTAGTGAAGAGACTCGGCACTGGTTGTGATCTGTTAAGATTGAAAGCTGGCTATGTCAAATATATATCATTAGTGGAGAGAGTCTGTTTTATTTCATTAAATTTTCATTTGTTTAAAACAAAAAACGAATGGTTTTTGTTCCTAACGTGGTTTGTTTCGCATTCACTACCATGACTCCACGGAAATCTATCAAGCATTGTGATTTTTGGGCATAGCATAGTCAGCAACAGAAAAAATTATAACCCCGAATTAGAGTTTTCAATTTATTACAGCCGCAGAGCTATTATGATGTTATATTTAATTTGACGGGGAAACATAATTTCAACTGTAATTTATCAACGACAAACAAAGTTTGTCGTTGAACAAACTTGTTGTCCGTCATGGTTGAAACAAAGACGGACAACGACCGTCTTTGAAACGGTCGTTGTCCCGACAATTAATAAAGAGGACAAAAAGAAAGAAAATAATGTAAAATGTTTCCTCCACCATTTTCTTTAAAATATTAATAGAAGAAAGTCCCCCAGGAATGAAAATTTGTCCAAAAAACTTGTCAAATGGCAATCTTATGGGAAATAGTTATTTATGCCATAAGGCTGAGAAGTGTGTCTTTATGTCACGGCAATTAGATTTACCGACGAGCGATAAGCGAGTCGGGAAAAATTGCCAAGACATAAAGACATTCTCAGCCGGATGGCATACACTATTTTTTTGAGGTAGCTCTCATTAAATAAACTGCGCTATATACTTAATTTGAAAAAAAACAAACGTCCAATTAACTTGATATTATCGCCGTCATTAAATTCATCCATAGCTTCACACTTTTACTCAAAAATGTAAAAGCTTTACAAATAAACACACAAAAATTGTCAATTAGAACACCTTTTAAAAACGAAAAAAAAATAGTCTACGAACCAAAACAGAAACAAAATGAACGTTTTTAAAGAAAAATCATGAAGGTTTAACACAGATTGTTTTTTGAACACGCTACATTACAGTAATGGCGGCAACATATGAATTACTTTTACGTCCTAGGAGTTTTTTTTACATTCATTATTGTCCTCGGAGGTGAAAAGTACTAAATAACCTCCTATAACAATAATGATTGGCTTCTCAGCCTAAAAACGGTCCAATAAAGTGCTCAATTACGTACTACCTCAAAAAACTAGTTTATTTAATAAAACATTTGACTCCCCACGGAAGAAGGTCTCCATATTTCCCATACCTGAATTTTTAGTTTAAGTTCTTGATGTTCGCTGTCACTAATATGATCGCAGACGTTAGCAGGCCTCCCATAGTTAATTCTACATGTTTTATCAATAAAGAACGCTTCTTCTATGACACTTGTTAGCATCACTGCCAACATATATAGGAACATCACAGGTTCGACTCCTATTGACTTCACTCCATTTTTTATCGCTTCTAACGCCATAATCATCCGGTATCTTTGAAAATCTAAAAACAAAAACTACTAGTAATAAATATTTAGGAAGACACAATATATATGTGCAAGAAACAATTAAGAGTGTCAACTATTCATGTCTTACAAACCCCAGTGGTATCGAATGAAATATAGTGAGACACACAGTTCATTAAAGAAAATGGGTACGGGGCACCTCGGAAATTTTCCTCATAATATCGGAATCGCTACGCTCATCCTGTTTAATTCAGACTCGCTTCGCTCGTCCTCAGATAGTAAATTCATTCGTTTCATTCTAAGCAGTCACCCATTCATCCCATGTTGCTTAACTATTATGAACCAACAAACATCATGGATATACATGTCGTGTTGAAACAAAACACGACATGTATTTGTGAACCTTGTTCACATATACATGCAAAGTGAATAAGTGAACCTTTGTTCACTAATTCATTATTTAACGCTCGTACTGAATTTGAACTTAATTTTCGATTTTTTATTTTTTTTAAAAAAAATGTACACAAGTTATTTCATAAAAATTGATGTAATACTAATTGATAATGAGATGAAATTTAGCAAATATATTAGTCTTTTACATAGCTACATGCGTGCCAAATTTCATGTGAGATGAAACTTATCTATATGTTTTGCTTGCCATGTATGATGGCGGTAAGAGAGCACCGCTCGTCTCTGGTAAATAATTTACATTATATTCTTCGGAATTAATTGAAGGTCAGAGTGAGTATAGGCTCTGTCGGCGCCCTGATGAGTTAGACGTAACGAAACAGAGTGAGACATGACATTATGTCGAGCCATCAATGATGACGAATGTCGAATGATGGAACAGTTTCCAGATGTAGCATTGCATTTTGCTTGTTACATTTCCTAGGTGTCTCTCGCACAATTACGTTGTGTCAACTATTCATGTTTTGCAAAACTCGGTAGTATCAAATGATATAGAGATGAAACTTATTTGTTAGTCTTATATACATGGCCAATCCGTGCCGAATCTCAAATTGATGACGACATTTTTCCGCGCTTTATAATTTTTCGAAATGTATACCGAGTCATTATTGCGGGTAAGTAGAAGTAGTGATAGTAGTAGGGGGGAGCAGTAGTAACTACCAGGCAAGTAGGCCACGTTGTTGGGCCCTTTTTGCCAGCTCCCTAAGATAGTGTTCTACTCCTTTTAATTTCAAGTGTAGGTATATTTCATCTAATCTTGACAGAAGAGCCGTGAATTTCTATGGTTCCTCTCATACTTTTCAAGCAATCATACATATTTTCACTGACACTTATAGTTTAGTGAAACTGGAGACAACACGTGCTCTCACTGTTAAACCAAACCTCCACACACTTTAAACTACAAGGTAGAAATAGTATAGTATAATAATGAATCTACTATGAGGGTCCTAAATGTTGCCTATACCCAGTTTCATTTAGGGTAAGGGATCTTTAACGAGTACCTGACAACGCACAGGCTCGAGACCACCGGCTTTACGTCCCTTTTGAAGGACGTGGTACGCAAAATTTTTTATCCCTCTCATAAAAATCCTAGAGGCCCGTGCTGGGATTGAAAACATGACTAAAGTCCATTCTGTGTATTGGCCGCATACCTTAACCACTACACCACGGGTGACTACCATTGGGTTAATGATGTCATATAAAATATTTTCCGATTAGCACAACAACTCGTATAGACTGATTTGCGTATAAGTTTTTAATCCCTAGCATAAATATACTAGGAGATACGAACACACTCACACATACGAACAACTTCGCGAAAACAACATAGGAGGTCTTAATAACACATGGAACAGTGTTTTATCACTGGATAATGCCAGTGATATTTTTGTTTCAGTTTTTTCGCAAACACAATACTTCGCCTATATATTTACGGTACAAAAGAGGAAAAGTAAAAATATTATTGGCATACAAAAAAACCCTACCTTTATGACATATCACATTTTAACACTCAATGACACGCAAGGATCTTGAATAAAGGGGATGACGCATTAAGGGACATTTCTGACCCCATGGAACTTTTATGAGTTAAAGTAATAGGAGCAAACTTACCTTCCCTTTGGTTATAATGAAAAAAAGGCGCCAAACGCAGGTTATGTAGCAAGGTTGTCGAGTTTGCTTCTAAACTTTCTTCTGTGCTTCTCGAGGTTGTTACATTTGAGGTGGTTGTTAAGTCATTTGTGCTTATTTAATTTTAGACTATACTTTGCCACTTCAGTGAGTGATAATTTAAGCGTGTTTGTTATAACCTTCTCAAGCACTAAACAATGGGAAACCATTTAGAGGTAAGTTTGCTTTTATAATTTAAGACCTGCGCTGTTATAAGAATTGCAAGCATGCGCAGTTTACACCAACCATGTGCAGTTGGTTTTTAACGTGTGTTTCGTGTCGAATTCTCTCTATTTTTTGTTTTTCGATGGGGTCACTTTTTTGTATGGCAAATCGACTTAGTGCGCCATCCTCTTTATTCAAGATCCTTGATTACACGCGTATAGAACTAAACTAAATTTTAAAAACCATCACACTAACCCGAAATCTAAGACAACACTAAACCTTATAAAAATATTTATACAAAAAACATTGTGTCTCCAACAATCATTCAGCTCTTAAATTGCCATAAAACATAATTATCATTCAAGATAAATACCCAAATCTACAGGGGATTTCGAGATAATTTTCAAGACTGTATTACTAAATTAATATAAAAAATAATGCATCAATTTGTATGTCAATTATTAGGTTCAGTTCTAGTACGTTTTGATTTTGTTTTTATACGTCAATGAATACATTTGTTGTGCTTAACAACCATATTAGTAGTTATTTAGTTACTCTAGTGCTTAGTGTTTAAGATACTGGTTGAAAAATGAAGCTGTCGACTGATTTCATAAAATAAACGGACTATAAATATTTGCTTTCATTACATGAAGATAAGTAAATAATGAAATAATTGTTTTATCTAGATAGTTTTGTTTAAAAATTAAATCTTCGTGATTTTATTGGAGAAAATTGCATACGGGGTACCTCGGAAGTATCATATTAGTAGTGGATTCGCTAAGCTCATCCTCGCGATTCCGGATTCGCTTCGCTCGCCCAGGGAATCAAAAAAACAATTATAACTGAAACACTTTTTCGCACTATCTTCAGGCAGATAAAACAAACGTCTTTCATTCCAAACAGCCACCCATCCAGACACTGACTTTGCTCAACGTTTAAGATCCGAAATAAACAGTAAATGAACTTGCCGTCTTAAAATGAAACATAGTATAGTATGTACATATAGTACATATAGTAATATAGTCAAATATGTAGTACATATAGTACTAATATAGTACACGTATTAGTATTAATATTTAGTACTAAATATAGTACATATTTAGTACGTATTAGTATTAATATTTAGTACTAAATATAGTACATTAGTACGTATTAGTATTAATATTTAGTATAGTACATATTAGTACGTATTAGTAGTATATAGTAGTACGTATTAGTATAATATTTAGTACTAATAGTACATATTTATACGTATTAGTATAATATTTAGTACTAAATATAGTACATATTTAGTACGTATTAGTATTAATATTTAGTACTAAATATAGTACATATTTAGTACGTATTAGTATTAATATTTAGTACTAAATATAGTACATATTTAGTACGTATTAGTATTAATATTTAGTACTAATATAGTACAGTATTAGTACGTTAGTATAAATATAGTACATATTTAGTACGTATTAGTATATATTTAGTACTAAATATA